>BLBF01000022.1:3539278-3556051 GCA_015471245.1 Laticauda colubrina | reverse complement strand
GCATCCGCTCTGCATCCGCTTCCATCCGCTAGGCTTCCGTTCCGCATCCGCTTTCCATCCGCTCTGTGTCCTCTCCCCGTCTGTTCCTTTCCATGTTATCTGCTCTGCTTATGCAAATTTTTGCCCCTTTTGAGAGTGGATAACAACAGATGGAACATTTTTCTCGTCCGCTGTGTCCTTTTTACAAACGTTTTGCATCCTTTGGGCAGTGTGACAGGGCCTTAGGATACTATTTTTAGAAATATTTCACTAAAAATATTTAGAAAAGGGAGGTTGAGATATCTAGTATAGAACCTAAGCATTAAAAATAATGAAGAGGAGGGTAAAAAAACCTGGTTATATGCTGCAGAGAGGCTTCATCTTGAGCCACCAGGATTTTAAGCCATCGACAAGAAATTACCAAATGTGCAAAGAGAATACAGTTTCAAATCATTTGCATAAGTGAAATGCTGTACCAAAAATAAACCATTTTAAACATACAAAAAATTATTAACACTCCCATTGAAAATCAAGCATTCACATCTTGGAAAATGGATTTCAAATTTACCACAGCACCAAAAAAACCTTGACATAACCAGTTTTCTCACTTAGAACACTTGTAGCATTTCCACAGTTACATGATCAAAATTCAGGCGCTTGCCAACTGGTATGTGTTTATGGCAGCTGCACTGTCCTGGGGTCATGTGATCACCATTTGTAACCTTCCCAGCCAGTTTCTGACAAGCAAAGTCAATAACGGAAGCCATTTTAAGTGCATGATTTACTTAAGTGCAGTGGTTCACTTAACAATTATGGCAAAAATAGCTGTAAAATCAAAAGTTACTTCATACCTGCCTCACTTAGCAACAGAAATGTTGGACTCAATTGTGGTTGTAAGTCAAGGACAACCTGTATTGCCTCTAATTAAAAACAAAACAAAACTATTTCCTAAAATGTGGATGCTTGGTTTTCAATGGAAGAGTTAATAATTTGGTATACGTTTATAATGGTTTCTTTATGGTATCTGCCCTTTATAGTACCCACTCCCTTAACCACCCCACCTCACAGAGTTGTTGATGTGGAGAAGATAGGAGGAGGGGGCCTTTTGTACAAATAAAATGCAGGACACAAATTGGATAAGTAAAGGCTAGGGTTAGGACACAAATCAGGTAAGTTGCTTAGACAGCAGGCCAACACAAATCTGAGGCTCATTTGGCCAGTAATCAGCTTAAAATACTTCTAATTATTCAAGGAACCAAAATATTTGTAGCTATTTTAAAAGCTCATGTTTTGTACAACTATGGGATGGGGACATTTGGCTTGTCTCCTTTGACCCCAGTTGGATGAGAGTTGGGGGAGAATGTGAGTTGGCTTCACCACTGTTGGACCAGTGAGGAATGGATAAGACTCATTAGAATCATCACAATGATGTATCTGGCATTGGTAAGTAAAGGTAAAGGTTCCCTACCCACATAATATGTGCTAATCGTTTCCGGCTCTAGGGGGCAGTGCTCATCTGTGTTACAAAGCCAAAGAGCCAGCAGTGCCCGAAGACGTCTCCGTGGTCATGTGGCCGGCATGACTGAATGCCGAAGGCACACGGAACGCTGTTCCCTTCCCACCAAAAGGGGTCCCTATTTTTCTACTTGCATTTTTACATGCTTTCGAACTGCTTAGTTGGCAGAAGCTGGGACAAGTAATGGGAGCTCACTCCATTACGCGGCGCTAGGGATTCAAACCACCGAACTGCTGACCTTTCTGATCGACCAGTTTAGCTTCTTAGCCGCTGAGCCACCGCACCCCTTTCTGGCATTGGTTAGAAGTAACAGAATAACAGAATAACAGGAAGACCTCTTGGAGGTCTTCAAATTTCAATCATCTGCTCAAGCAGGAGGCCCATCCTGTTCCAGACAAGTGGCTGTCCAGTGTCTTCTTAAAAGCCTCCAGTGATGGAGGACGCACTATTTCTCCAGGCAATCAGAATCTTTGGGATCTGAATTCTGTTTCTGCATCCCAATGGAGAAGATCAGCTCCACTGTGTTGGGTGACAGGAATTGTTCCAATGGGGTGCAGGAATGAAGAACTTTGGGATCTGAGATCCAGATTCTGCATCTTGCTGGAGGAGTTTGCTCTCCTCCAGACATGGAAAGGAATGATTTGGTGGGCGGTGATAATAGATCTTGAATCTTTGGAATCTGAGCTGTGTTTCCAAAGATCAGAAGATCTTCTGTGAGCAGAAAATCCCAACTGTAAAGAATGAATTGGGAAGTTGCAAAAACATTTCAGAAACGATAGCAAACTATTTCTGCCTAGTTAACAAAACTACATGAACTACTCTACCTATTCTAATTTTTACTTGATTCATTTCTTCAGAACTATTCTTTCGCATTCGGAGCAGTTACTAAATGAGTAATTATTAAAAGTAATCTAATTTATATTTGTAATGATGGACATTTTTAAAAATTAAATAGTTTAGCTAAAAGCTGAATCTCAGTCTTGTCCATCTTAGTTTGTAGAAGTGGTACTTTTACTTCTTGCCATTGTTTGTGCCTTTTTATTGTATCACAAATGAAATACATTGTACTTTGCTATGGTAAAACATTAAGTGAAAACCTGAAATTAAAGTCTGGTTAAAATACAGTTTTTATTTTAATTAATCATGATCTTTGAAGAAACTGAAATGACTCATTACTAGTTTCAAGTTGATGCTTCATTATCTGCTTGTTAAAAATCTGCCTCATACAAACAGAGATTGTTGTGGAATAGTGTTGCCATGACTTCATAATATTTTCCTAAATATGCTTATTTTTATTTAGTCATTGCATAGCATTAGTGCTGGGAACAGGTTTTAGTATTAATTTATTCTTAGTCCATGAGAAAGTGGTTTATTAATAGAAATGCTTTGACTTCTCTGTTTCAAAAAAATGTGTATAGTTTTATCATTAATGTAAAAGTAAAACGAAAAGCTTTACATGATTTGTACAAATATATTTTTAAACATGATATAATGGATTTTAAGATATGTTTAAATACATATCATATAGGATTAAAAATCTTATAATCTTTTGGACTCTTCAGTTTATTTTCATTTTCAACCATTCTGTTTGCAATTTTTCAATCTTATCTTTGCCACTTCCCTCTTATTTAAATAATGGGTTGAAAATCTTGCTGGGTTTTATTCTGGGCCTTAATATCATACTAATGATTTTTTTTGTCTTCTATCATCTTCATTTTCCTTCTGTAGTATTGTATATGACTTCAGATCGTGCATATTTTTCCTTGGCATGAAAAAGTAGTGAAATTCTCTGGATCTGCATCTTTCTTGGTCTCCCTCTCCTTTACCATATCAAAATGCTTCAGCAATGCAGAGCAGAGATTTGGCGCCTGATCTGTTAGCATATCATTGGGTGTACCTATCCTACTGAACAGCTTCAGCACAGTATTTCATTAGCAATGACTTTGCAATTAATATCTACAAGGTTGTCTTATTCTATAACCAAAGATACAGAATATAGGCAGTCCTCTACTTATAACCACAATGGAGCCCAAGATTTCTGTGGCTAACTGAGGCAGTTGTTAAGTGAATTTTGCCTCATTTTATGACCTTTCTTGCCATACTTGCGAAGTGGATCACTGCAGTTCAGTTAACAGTTGTTAAGTTAATCTGGCTTGCCCGTTGACTTCGCTTGTCAGAAGGCTGGAAAAGGTGATCACATGACCCCGAGAAACTACAACTGTCATAAATATGAGTCAGTTGTCAAATATGTAGATTTTGATCACACGATCATGGGGATGACACAACAGCCGCATGTTTTTTAAAAATAGTCATAAGTCATTTTTTTAGTAAATTCAAACAGTCACTAAATGAACTGTTGTAAGTTGAGGTCTCCCTCTGCAAGATAACAGAGTTGGAAGGGACTTGGGAGATCTTCTAGTTCAATCTCCTGCCCATTTGTCTGGAATTGTATAATTCTATATGATTCCAGACAAATGGCTGTCCAATTTCTTCTTAAAAACCTCCAGTGATGAAGCATCCACAACTTCTGAAGTCAAGTTGTCCCACTGATTAATTGTTCTTGCTGTCAGGAAATTTCTCCTTAATCTTAGGTTGGATCTCTCTTGGATAAGTTTCCATCCATTACTTCTTGTCTTCCCTCCAGTGCTTTGGAGAATAGATTGTCCTGCTTTTCTTTGTGAAAGCCTTTCAAATATTTGAAGACTGCTATAATGTCATCCCTAATTCTTCTTCTGGTTAGAATAGACATACTCAGTTCCTGCAACCGTTCATCATATGTTTTAGCCTTCAGAGCCCTAATCATCTTTTTGTTCTTCTCTGCACTCTTTCTAAAGTCTCAACATCATTTTTGTATTATGGTGATATAACTAGACTCAGGATTTCATGGATGGTTTTCCCAAGGGAGTATATAGCAGTACTATCACTTCACATGATCTTGATATTATTCATCTGTTGATTCAGTCTAGGACTGCATTGGCTTTTTTGGCAGCTGCAGCACACTGCTGGCTCATACTTAAATGCTTGTCTGCTGGGACTCCCAGAACCCTCTTACAGTTACGACAGTTGAACCAAACATCCAGCCTAGTCTATATCTGTGCATTTGTTTTTTCTTGCCTTTTCTCACCAGTGAATTGCATTTTGTTGGATAGGACCCAGTGTTCAAGTCCATCGAGATCCTTTGTCTGTCAAGAACTTCTAAAGTGTTGGCTATTTCCCCTATTTGTTGTCCACAAATTTGGTGAGTTGCTTTTTTCTATCTCTTCATCTAAAGCAGGGATGTCAAACTCGATTTTATGAAGGGCCACATGACAGTTGTGTTTGACCTTGGGGGACCATAGTGGGCATGGCCAGGGTGGGTGTGGCCAGCTTAACATCACTCGTATTGGGGGCCCAAGGGCTCTTCTAGTAAAAACGGGCTCCCGAGCTCCGTTTTGACTACAACAGACTCTTGCAACCCTCTACCAGTGAAAATGGAGCTTGGGAGAGTCGCACAGAGCCCTCCTGAGCTCCGTTTTTGCTAGCAGAGGCACTGCAGGCTAATCCAGCACAGTTGGACCACATCTAAGCACCCCGTGGGCCAGATCCACCCCTTGAGTTTGACACCCCTGATCTAAACTGAAGATGTTGGAAGAGCACTGGGCCTAAGACAGAACTTTGGGTATCGCATTGCTAACTTTCCTCTGTGTAAATATAGTTCCATTGAGGACTACATGTTGAATGTGGTTTGTCAGCCAGTTGCGAATCCATCTGGTAGTGATAGCTGGTAGCTGTCTATCCCACATTTTGGGGGCTGTTTTTTTTTCCTTTTGTGTACAGTCAGATGCAAAGAATGAATTAAGCAGTTCTCCTTTCTCGTTTTCATCTCCTTATCATTTTCTCCCATTAGCAGACTCATTTTTTCCCCTTGATGTGTTTCTTGATTTTTACACATTGAAAGAAACTTTTTTTAATTATTATTTTTGACATTTGTTGCAACTCTTAATTCTTTCCAGGTCTTAGCTTTCCTGACTTTATCTTTGCAGATTCGGGCTACATGCTGGTATGCTGCCTTAGTTATGTTCCCCCTTTCCATTTTTTATACTTTTCTTTTTGTCTTTCAGTTTAACAAACATATCTTTTTCAGGCCAATCTCTGGCATGTTGAACTGGGTATCTCCTATCTCAGTCTTCTGATTCCCCCAGAACCCTCTGCACAAGATAGATTTTGTTCCACACCTGGCCTCACTTTCACTGAGAACAATTCTCTGGATTGCCTGCTTCTCTCCTTTTGGAAGGAGAGAAGAATATTCAGTGAACATCTTACTGTCTGTCCATTGCTCTTACTTGCTCTTCCTCAAGAGTCTTACAAAAGTATCACAGAGGTCATAAAGCACTTGTAGTTTCTACCTTTAGTTCCCAATAAATATTTTAAGAAGAGGAAAATATTCAGTGAACATCTTATTATGCCTTGCTCTTCCTTAAGAGTGTTACAAAAGTATCACAGAGGTCATAAAGCACTTGTAGTGTTTACCTTTAGTTCCCAATAAATATTTTAAGAAGAGGAAAACATTCAGTGAACATATTATTGTACCTTGCTCTTCCTCAAGAGTCTTCCAAGCTGCTCTTTAAAGCAACAATGTCAATATTCATTTCATCCCAGGAGGCAGCATTGCCAGTCTCTTACAGATTTTATAGATTTTCAGCAGCTAGTGTTGCCTAAATCCATCTTAGATTTGCCAGCCAGCACATCTTGCCTATTAGGTTTCTCTTTCTTCCTCACCCCATGGTTCCCTCCTCTCCCTTTTTAAAAAAATATCTCTGCCAACTCAGCATCCCCACTTCTTTTCCCCTATTCTTAATTTCTACCTAGTTCACTAGAGCAAAGTGAGGGTGTTTGGTCTGCCTTTGTACCTCCTGAACAAATTCAGGAGAGGCATGGCACAATATACAAAACAAAACTACAATATACAAAATCAATAGTTCTTTTGAGGCAAATGAAATAACAGGGACTGGTCAAGGGAAGAAATGTACTAGAAATGTGCTAGAAAAGAATGGTGAAGCCCAAATAAATCCCAGTTATTTTAGTCATGTATTCCTCAAATATGCTTAGGTAATCAAAATTTTAAAAATGCAATTCATGCCTATAGAGACTATTACATAGCTTAAAACAAGATTACCAAGGACAGTGTTTGTTATTGGACATAAATTAATAGTATAAAGATTGGAATGAGCAAGAAATTTCTGATGAATATTAGCTATTGGGTGTTTAGATTTGATCAACAAAAGCTGTATTTCCAGGCAGAAATAAGTACAAAGAATCAAAAGAGTGACTCTTAAGATTGTTTATTTTGCAAGTTAAACTTCAAGATTAAGCTTTATTTTTATCCTGCTGAAGCTCTGGAATGATTAGTCAGCTTTATGTTAAGTTAGAAGCTAAGTAGACATTTGTATGTATCAGCAGATCTCAGAGTGCAATTTTATGTCATGGAACAAACACGTACACATTGCGGCTGTTGATTCCTCTGCAGTTTTCTGAGACATAATTGTTGTTTCAATTAGTCTCTCTCATCATTTCTCAAGAATGAAACTGTTAGACTGGATTCTTGGGGCAGAATGTCACAGTTCATGTCCACTGAAAAATATTCAGGAAAGTGCCAGTTATGCCCAGGCTTTGTCATAGCTGATGTCATTAAGAGAGATCAAAAGGGTTGCATCAGAAAAATTCACTTCCAGTTTTCTGACTAGCCAAATTTACAATAGCTGCTGTACTGTAAGATCTCATCAAGAACTCTGCTATTCTGATGCAATATGACTATGACATATGTTTTTTTTTCAGTTTTAACATTAAATGTATAGTTGCCCTTTAATATTTTATTGGTGTTAGCAATCACCAGGATTTTATAAGGCCACATTTGGCAGGATAAAAAGAGATATCAAATTGTATTTTTTTTTTTAAAGAAACGAGAGAAAATGTGTTTCTTATTAAACCATGTTTTTGTTTTTAATTTGCAGAATTTGAAGAACCAGGATTTACAGACACTGGATTGAGACAAGGTGGCTTGAGATGTCTGGCTCTTATGAGGATTCTGTTGAGGTTTTTAGTGGTAGCTTTTGGGAGGTAATTATAATTTCGTTTAAGCATGTCTGAAACAGAATGTTGATCAGCGGGTTGTGTAAAATATTGTGAGCTCAAAATGTTTGCAGTGTTCTGAACTTGAAACAGGAACACAGCTGTACTATAAAACAAATTCAATGATTGGGGGAGTGTCTTTTCAGAAATGTGATAAAAAAATTAATTGCTGCTACAGATAGTCCCTAATTTATAATCATTAAACGATCAATTGAAATTACAATTACTTCAAAAAGAGTGCTTTACAACTGAAAGTGACTGGGTCAAAGTCACCCAGCCAGCTTTTCCTCACCAGCTTTCATGCCTAAGGCAGAATGAGTACAGGGGCGCAGTGGTTAGAATGCAGTACTGCAGGCCACTTCTGCTGACTGCAGGCTGCTTGCAATTTGGCAGTTCAAATTCCACCAGGCTCAAGGTTGATTCTGTTCTGAACAAGGCTTTCTAGACCATAATTATTCACACGCTTATTTTAAAAACAAGTCTAATTTTATTGCAACGCTGGAAATTGTTTTCATTCCCAGCTGGAATTAATCTCAAACAGTCCCTTGAGATAAGCGCCCACTTTTCTTTCCTGTGAAGTGCTGCCAATAACAGAAGTATCAAATGAACTAGGAAAAAAAAACAATCAAAGTACAAAGAGCTTCAAGAATGAATCTGAACCAAACGAACACCTTTGCTTCCTGCAAAGGTTTCATCATCTTTGCCTGTCCTGAACACCTTATGGGAGGGACAATCACCACCCAGCCTTACTCCTGAGTCGCCATTTTCTTCCCAGTTGCTCTCGCCTTCCAGCAGCTCTGTGCACACGTGCACTGGGAACAGACTCCCCTTGTTCTTCTGCCTCACTACTGCCAGACTCTGAAGGCTCCGGAGTCAGCACCCCATTCCCAGACGGTCTTGGTCCCATCTCTGCATCGGACACAGGACCCTCGTCCGAGTCCTCGCCAGACTCCCAGTCTGATCTCTGTTCTTCCCTACTGTCTGATTCCTCTGCCATCTGCAGAGGCGAACCACAAGAGATTCAGCCTTCCATCCTTCCAAGTTGGGTAAAATGGAAGTTCAATCATGTACGTTAAAAAGAAATGAAGACAATTTGATTCCAGTTTAAACGTATTTGGTTGGTTTTCACCAAATTGGAAACTAGTTTTGACATTGCAAGATGCATTTGTAAACGTTTTATCCTTTTGATAGGTTGGAAATTACAAGCGGACAGTGAGGCGCATCGATGATGGATATAGACTTTGTGGTGATCTTATGAACTGTATTCATGAGCGTGCAAGAATAGAAAAGGCTTATGCTCAACAGTTAACCGAATGGGCAAAACGATGGAGACAACTTGTAGAAAAAGGTAAACATGATTATACTTGGGCATATCATTTGGGTCTCTTTTGATTACAGAAAATAGGTGTTCCAAGCACTGTTTTATCAAACTGGGGGTATTTTAAATTTTAAACAGTTTGTTTCTTCTTTGGAACTTTTCTAGAAAGATTAAAAGACCACAAGAACACTTTCCTCTTAGATCAAAATGGCTAAATTTATGTTTTACAGGCAAAGAAATAAAGGGAGACTAGTATAGATCCGTTTCAAGCTATTTAGCTCTCATCAGGTAGCCATACCCTTCTGGGACTTGAGCCCAGGCTACTTGCATATTGGGTAGATGTATTAACCTCTAAGCCACAGGCTCTCCTCCCTTTGTCAGCTATAGCAGGGGAAAGGTTTTTTTGTCAGGGCAACTTGGTCTATCCATTTATGGGATGGAGCATACTGTTTCTGTGGAAGCAGTATGTTCCATCCCATAATTGAGTAGACCAAGTTACTCTGACAAAAAACAATCAAATGGCTAGTTTCGAATTCAAACATTATGCATACTTCTTGTGACAGTATTTAGCCAACCTTGTTTGGACTTGGAAACTAACTAGTATAGGGTTAGTATTTGAGTGGACATATCCATGGAACACAGGGCTGTAGATGTGTTGTTGGTATTTGTCAGGTGTGAACAACTAGATCTAAGTGGGAAGAGTTCAAGTAGCTACTTTATTGCTTATTGTATTTTATAGGAATCTTTTCAGATTTACAATTTACACCTGGACCAGACTAGATAAGGTTCAGCTGCATTCAGGGCAGGGAGTGGAGGGATCATCTGATATATAAAAAGAAATACTAGGGTTTAAATTTGGCTCAGAAGTGGAAAACCCATCCCAAAAGAAGGTGCAGGAAAAATATCATTTCCATTTCCCAAAAAAAATAATCCTGGATACATCAGTGACATTTGCAGGAGTCAAGCTTCAGGGAATATAGTTACAATTTTTATCAAATGACCTGCAAGCTGATTTGTACAAAGGCTTTTAAAAAAGTAAATAAAACAGAAAATTTTGCAAATGTTTGCTTAACCATTTTAATCCTTAAACCTACATGGATCCTTTTAGATCTTTGCACTCCATTTGTGGAGGTAATAAATGACAAAGAAATACAAATAACATCTTGATAATACTTTGGAGAAACCATCAGTGGAATATATATTTATGCCTAAAATCTGTTTTTTTAATTATGTTAAGAAATGTAGTTTCATAACAGGCTTTACATATTGTAGAACGTTTACTTTTGCATTGATTTCAGTTTGCTGTATTGAGCCAGGTAAGTGCCTGGACAATTCTCATATTTGGGATTGCACAGAAGGTATCTTGATTCAGTTATTTTGGGTGAATATTTAGCAGTTCCTTTATTTAGTTTTTTTTTACTACTGTAACTTCTGACCAGATAGCTTATTTTTTTCAATTGGTCCCCTTTCACTCTATTTTGTTAACAATACAGTAGTTCCTTTCCTGCCAATTTTCACCCAAGATTAGCCTTGCCATTCATCATTGATTCTCCGAATAGCCTAGTTCTGCACTCTTATCATTTCCATTTCTATCACGTAGAACCATAGTGTTGGGAGGGACATTTGAGGTCTTTTAGACCAACCCTTTGTTCAAGACAGGAGACCTTTGACAAATGGTTGTCCAATCTTTTATTGAAAACCTCCAGTTATGCAACACCTACAATTCATTCTCCCTCTCTCTCTCTCTCTCTCTCTCTCCCTCCCTCCCTCCCTCCCTCCCTCTCTCTCTCTCTCTCACACACACACACACACACAAACACACACTGTAAAGGGTGTGGAAGTTACAGGACATTGGAGGAAAGAGTTCATGTCATACTTGAATTCACCGTAATGCAACTACAGATGAACCAATTTCACTAGTATTTTAAACCTTAAGAATGCTGATTTCAACAAATTAAGAGCAAGCCTAGAAAGGAATTCATGGATGGAAATCCTAAGAAGGAAAAACAGTTCAAGCTTTGCAGTAGTGACAAGTATCTGTAGCTCTGGTGTAGGATGAGGGTGAAGGTGCATTCTCCGAGTTTGTGGGTTGGTTTCCAAAGGTTTCATTACCAGGCCAGGTAACATTTTCAGCAGAGTTGAGGGGTGTCAGTGTGGTTCTGTTTATAAGGGCTTCAGGTGCGGGTATGTCAAGTGAGGGTGTTGTGATGGGTCAGCTGTGAGTCATCAGTGAGAGTCCTGTATATGGAGGTTACATTAGGTCAGGGTTGTTGGAAGGTGCTGGGGGGGGTAGTTGCGTGGTATGGTTGAGGGTCAGTGCTGTCTCTGGATGGCTGTGCAGTTGTTTGGTTTCTGAGTTCATAGACATGATGGAATTGCTTGCGGAGTGCCTGGCTTCGATGAACTCACAAGCATGGTGGATGATAGGGTGGCCAGTGATTTTTTGTGTTGCTCTAATCGAACTGGTGCTGTTTGGTGTTGATGTGGGTAGAGATGGGAGGATTTGAGATCATGGCGTTTGACCACCAGCTGGTGTTTTATTTATTTATTTGATTTGATCTGTCAATCTCTTACAAGATCTCTTACAAGATCATAGGTATAAGTATAAACATGAGTAAGAATACAGGAAATAGGTACAAATAAATGGGGACAATAGGACAGGGACTGTAGGAACGATGGTGCACTTATACACGCTCTGTACAGACCTCTTAGGAATGGGGTGAGATCAATAGTGGATAGTTTAAGTTTAAAGGAAGGGGGGGTTAGAGGATGTAACAACAGAGTCAGGTAGTGCATTCCAGGCATTGATTACTCTGTTGCTGAAGTCGTACTTTCTGCAGTCAAATTTGGAGCAGTTTACATTGAGTTTGTATCTGTTGTATTGTTGTGGTTGAAGCTGAAGTAGTCATTGACTGGTAGGACATTGTAGCAGATAATTTTGTGTGCTACGCTTAAATCTAACCATAGGTGGTATAGTTCAAGGTTGTCCAAGCCCAAAATCTGGTGATATAGGGACCCTGGTTTTTAACTGACGTGATGTTTGTCCCAGGTAGAATTGGTTACAATGGTGACAGTTGATTTTGTAGATTACATTGTTTCTTTCCTCCTTCTGTATCTTGTCTTTGGTTTTGGATAATCCCTGGTAGAGTGTGGCTGACTCTAGAGCTTTTCTTCTAATTCATTACTTGTTCAACAAATCATAGTTAACATGAACAGTGAACTGAACTACTGTTTGGTGTTTGCCCATCTTCTGTCTCTGTGAGAAAGAGTCACCCTGAGCATATTGAGATTTCCATATTTTGCTGCCTGATCTAGCTCAGAATTTTATGATAAGCATAGTACTCTTGCAATATGTCATCATCCCAGAACATTAAGAAGAAAACTATAGTCTTCTGAATCCTGCATATGGTCATAATCTTTCTGGGCTCACCAATCAATGCAAACGAAGCAAGTTGCATATGGAAGCAAGAAGGAAATGGATTCAGATACAGTTTCACCTAAGACGTGGTCTCCAACCTTGGCAACTTTAAGACTTGTGGACTTTAGCTCCCAGAATTCCAGTGAAGCTGGCTGAGGAATTCTGGGAGCTAAAGTCCACAAGTCTTAAAGTTGCCAAGGTTGGAGACCCCTGATCTAAGATACCTAAAATTGCAACTTCACTTTGAGGTCAGGATATTTACAATTGGTCATAGTCATTATATCATCTTTATATAGTCATTATATAATCATTATATAATTTTGTACATTGTGCCACTATCTCCCCACACTTTCTTTGCCAAAAGAACAAAACCCTTAGTCATTTGGCCATTCCCTTTCCTGTTCAGCTGAAGGTAATTTGGGGACAGTAAGAAAAGTAACATGTTTTTCTAATGTGTGTGTATATGCAAGTGCATTTAGCAGATATATAATTTTTTTCCATTGCATTCAGGACCACAGTATGGGACCGTTGAAAGGGCTTGGCATGCATTTATGTCTGAAGCGGAAAAAGTAAGCGAATTACACCTAGAAGTAAAAAGCGCTCTAATGAATGAGGATTTCGAGAAGATAAAGAACTGGCAGAAGGACTCCTTTCACAAGCAAATGATCGGTGGATTTAAGGAGACCAAGGAAGCGGAAGACGGTTTTAGAAAGGCTCAAAAACCATGGGCTAAAAAACTAAAAGAGGTGAGTAGTCTAAACTCCGTTTCCCAGTCACCTTAATCAACCGTGTCCTTGTTTTTCTGCTTTTGGGCTGCCTGGGTTGTCTCCAAGTATGGTTTGTTTGCTTTCCACTCAAACAAGTGGGACTGAACTGATTCCAGTGCAGAAGTTGTTGGTCTATTTCTGGGCAGAATCTATTTATTAAAGAAATAACTAAACATCTTCTTCCTCAAAAATATTCCCAGTCCAATTGCCTTTTGAAGAAAAACAAAACGTACCTTTGAGACCTGGATGACTGAGAATCTCCATAGACAAGATAAGGCATCGTACCATAAAACGTGCAAATAAAATCAGGATTAATAAACCAAGGAAGCTGTGAATGTATATGTTAATATAAAGTCAGTAACACTACTTATTCTATAGAAAGTTTTCCTCTATAGCGGGGGTGTCAAAATCAATTTTATTCAGGGCCACCAGCGGGAGTGTGGCCAGCTCAATGTAACTGGCTCCATTTTCATTGGCAGAGGGCTACAGGAGGCCATCGTGGCTGAAAATGGAGCCCGGGAGGGCCACGTGGAGTGCCTCCCCAGACTCCATTTTTGCTGGCAGAGGCACTGCGGGCCGGTTAGCCGGTTAACTGTTTCCAGGTTAGCCACGCAGGCCAGAACTAAGTACTCCATGAGCTGGATGCAGCTCACAGGCCTTCCATTTGACACCCTTGCTCGACAGTCTTCTTTAAGACATCAGTATAGCAATCAGGGGTGGGAGGATCTTGCACAGGTTGCATGAAAAGCATTGCTTCCATGTGAGAAGAGGTGATTTGAGGTTCTGGCAGAGGTTCTGTTACTTCTAAATTTCCCTATAAGCATCATTTTCTCAAGGTTGTGACTTTATGATCAACAAGTTCTAAAACACTGTAATCATTTTCAAGATACATTTCCTCTAATTGTAACAATATTTACCTTGAAACTTGCTATGGGTGGTGGTAGTGGTGGTGTTGTGGTTTTACATTTGTTAAAACGCCTCTTCCATAGGTGGAAGCTTCCAAGAAAGCACATCATACAGCATGCAAAGAAGAAAAAATTGCCATATCCAGAGAGGCTAATAGCAAAGCAGACCCAACGCTGAATCCAGAACAACTAAAGAAATTGCAGGATAAAATTGATAAAAGTAAACAGGATGTACTTAAGGTAAATTGTATGAATTCTTGAAAGCATCACAATCTTAGTTTCTAATGAAAACTGTATGTTACTTCTGTCATGCTGAATTTGTAAGCCTTTTATAGTAAATGTGCCTAACCTTTGATTCATAAATAAAGATGAATGAATCCCAGGGAAAGCTAAAGGACCATATTTCACTTACCTTAACGCTATTGCTTGCATGTTCAGTTATTGTATACTTGATGGGTGTTTGCACAGACATGTGAGAAGAAAGAGAGAATAGATGATTAACCTGAACAGTATAAAGCAGTTAATTGTTGCAAACAGACTGCAAACTTGTTACAACTTGAAGATGCAGTGAAATGTTATGTACAGGTAGTCCTCAACCTAGGACCACAATTCAGCCCAAAATTTTTGTCACTAAGGGAAACATTTATTGAGTGAATTTTGCCCTAATTTATTACTTTTCTTGCCACAGTTAAGTGAGTCACTGCAGTTGAACAAGATCAAAAGCCAATGTTAGTCTATCTTCTAGTTTAGTTTGAGCACTGTTTAACTTACAGATAGTCCTCAGTTAATGAGCGACCATTCAAAGTTATGACAGCCCTGAACAAGCATTGCTGAACAAGGGGTACTTAAAACCTTGTTCTGGTGATCCCAACACCACCACCATGGTCATGTGATTGTGATACAGCTACTTGGCAATTGACATCCCAGGTTGTATGAAAATCAGTTGCAACTTCCCTGGTAGAGTTACACAAGCAAAATTAATGGGGAAGTGGCAGGAAAACTTATAATGCTCCTATAAGTTGATGCTCCTATAAGTTGTTCCCATTCCTACCACTCCCCCCCCCCCAAAAAAAAAAAAAAAAAGAACCCAACCACAAAATACGAGATCTGGGCTCTTGTATATAGTGTGCATCTGCCTGCCTGAATTCCCTGCCTCCATTCTATAGTGAATGCCTGCACTTTGTGTACATTGGTTGTAACCCAGGTGGTCAAGTGAAGACAGGCCTTTAGAGAGTTCTTTATTACCCCCAAGAAGTGTTCAAAAAACAGTCCTCCAGTGACCAGTAAGACTCCACCCCATGCTACCCTGAAGCCAGTCTCCCAAACAACAACAGCCCATATATTAGCAGGAAAGTCCACAAGCCAAAGTCCAGGCATAAGACAAATAGCAATAGTACTTAGACTTATATACCACTTTATAGTGCTTTACAGCCCTCTCTAAGCGGGTGACAGAGTCAGCTTATTGCCCCCAACAATTTGGGTCCTCATTTTACCGATCTCGGAAAGATGGAAGGCTGAGTCAACCTTGAGCCTGGTGAGATTTGAATTGCCAAATTGCAGTCAGCTGGCAGTCAGCAGAAGAAGCCTGCAACACTGCACTTTAACCATGGGGTACAAAACAAAGGCAGTTCTGAAGGTAAAGCAAAGCAAGGGTCAAAAGCCGTTCACAAGGCTAGGGCAAGACAAATGGCAGTCACGTAGCTTTTGCAAGCAAAGCAAAAGCCACAAATCAAAATGGTGGGGGGTGCAATCCAAATGTTCCTGGCAAAGAGTAACACACACCCCGGCTTCTCCTTAAGTCACTCTACTCCAGGTGTTCCTTATGAGGATGGGTGGGGTGACCTCCTCCTGAGTAGCCTTGCAGACCTCTTTTGAATTTGTCTATGCTCTCCATGCCCTTGGACCAAGTGGAGGAGGCAGCTGTTCCTCATCAGAGGGGATCTGCTGCCTATCAGCACCACTGCCTGTCAGCAACTGATCCTCCCCTGGGTCTGTGAAGGCAGGCAGCTCTCCGTCCGGTCGACCATCTCCCATGATCCCTGAGGGGCCTGGTACAGCATTGTCCTCAGCCCCTGACTTCTCCAAACATACCAAGGGAGATGTGCCATCCCTGTTAGATGGTCCAACTCCTCCTCCTCCGAACCAGGCTCCGATGGAACCATAACAACGTCCTCCCATACTCCACAGCAGCCACCTGCCAGCTACTCTCACACCAAAGCATCCACCTGTGCAGCGTCCTGCACTTTGCAGTATTTCCTCCCTGTCCACTTACACCACGTTGCCCCCCATTTGCATGGTGCCCCGACATCCCCTCTCCTGCCCGCTTTCCATAGCACTCACCTAACTGTTGTCCTGCTTGTGAGCCACACAGGACTAGCAACTTCCTACTGACTTTCACATTGTCTTTGCTTGTTGGAAGCCAATTACCAGTCATGGTCGTATGAGGTCCTAACTTAATGACCCGCAATCCTCATTTAATAACAGCAATAGGAATTGCCGTTGCTAAGTGATACAGTTATGTGATATTGTCCTTTATAACAGTGCATAGCTCAAGTGATGGAAATTCTAGTCTGCTACTGCTGTTAAGTGAGGACTACCTGTATTTGGATCTGTCATCTGAATTTTCTAACAGCCACAAGTCACTTTTTATTTCCAAATGACTTAAAATAGTCTTCTCCAAAGGAAAGTTTCATAAGAGAGAGTGACATGATTAGGATAGAATAGAATAGAATAGAATAGAATAGAATAGAATAGAATAGAAT
>BLBF01000022.1:3491244-3536466 GCA_015471245.1 Laticauda colubrina | reverse complement strand
AGCTCCCCAAGTGCGGTCAACAGCCACTTCGATCGGCCGGTAGAAGCGGCCTGGGGCAAGGGGAGTGTGTATGTGTGCTCGCCCCAGGCTGCTTCTACCAGCCGATTGAAGTGACTGTTGACCGCACTTGGGGAGCTCCCATCACCGGAAAGAGACTGCCCCAAAGGCAAGGGGACAGGGGCAGCCACGCCTCGCCTCGAAGCAGCTGGGGACTGTATCCTCAAATGAGCTAGCTTTTGATCAGCAGATAGAAGTGGCCTCGCGGCGAGGGGAGTGTGTGTGTATGCTTACCCCAAGGCCGCTTCTACCGGCCGATCGAAGTGACTGGTGACTCTGCCTTCAAGAGAGCTTCTATCGGCAATCAGGGTATTTTAGCCTAGGCTACCTGCAGGGCACTCCTCAAGGCAAGTTTTCTCCCCCCCACCCCTGCACTTTCCCCCCACCCTGACCCTTTCCCCCATTTCTCTTCACCTCGTGTATTTCTCACGAACGACTTGAGAAATGGCAGGGAAATGCATGGTTTTAATAGGCCTAAATTTAGGGGCGGGGCTTAATTTCACCTCATGCCTAGAAATCATGCTGGGCCTTCCTATTGGTGGAGGCCTTATTGTTGGAGAAACACGGTATATGAATACCATATCATACCATATATATATATTTATGTATGTTTTCTGAGGTTTTCGCGGGTATTTGTATGTGGATCTTTGGTTATTCGGGTTTTCTCCCGCGTAAAATTGGAAGTATCTAGGCAACGTTTCGATGAAGTCTCATTCATCATCTTCAGGCTTGTTTCTTCAGCTCTGTGCTTCTCAGAGTAATGTGAACTTGCAGCTGCTTCTTCCTTTTAACTGCTAGTGGGGGTGTGACTTGATTGGGTGGGGGCTTGACTGTGTTGATTGGGTGGGGGGGTGTTCTGTTTAGGTGGGGACTTGGTTGTGCTCAGGTTAGTCTTAGTTGCTGGGGGATTTGAGCTGGTGAGCTGTTTGGCTTCATGTTCGTGGTCGTGCCACATCTTCATGGTGGGTGTCAGTTTGCTTCTTGTATGGGTCAGAGGGGTTTGAAGCGGGTAGTGGTACAGCTGCGGTACGGCTTCTGGTTCGTGGTCATGTCTCATCTTCTGTGTGGGTGTGAGTCTGCTTTCTATGTGGAAATGTGGTAGCATCTTGTGTGGCACTTGTGGGTGTGGGTCTGGTGTCATTCTTCATGTTAGGTACTCGTTTATTAATGAGGGCAGGTTTCCAAATGGTTGGTAGGCGGGAGGTATCATGCTCGTTTATTCATGCTGTGTGGGCGTTTTTCTATCTCTATGGCTTTTCTATCTCTATATTTAACTAGCAGTTAAAAGGAGGAAGCAGCTGCAAGGTCACATTACTCTGAGAAGCACAGAGCTGAAGAAACAAGCCTGAAGATGATGAATGAGACTGCATCGAAACATTGCCTAGATACTTCCAATTTTACACGGGAGAAAACCCGAATAACCAAAGATCCACATACAAATACCCGCGAAAACCTCGGAAAACAAATATATATATATATATATATGTATGTATGTATGTATGTATGTAAATTATCAGTGCATAATAATTAGAACTGTCTAATTATTAGTTAAATATGCAAAATAAAAACTGAAAAGGCTTTTCCTTGGTCTCAGTAACAAGTATCTGGAAATGATCAAGTACTCCAACTTTCAATTAGAGCAAAAATCAAATCATATAAAGATGGATTACTCCAGCACATCACAAAATGGAATCCTTTACATTCATACATTGTAAGGCATATATAACATCAGATATCCTTTAGCAATGCATAGACAGTTAGTTTTGAGAATTCTATATATCTAATTTCTGTGAATGTCATTGTGAGGTCTGCTTTAAAGAAATTCTGTTTAGCTTTCTATTTAGAAGATGAAAGATCAGTTGAGGTTACAAAATAACCAAAAGACAAGAACTTTAAAAAAGGCTGTTAAACCAGATTCCCTTGGGTGTCCCTCTTGTCAGTGCTTGTATAACTTTGCATAATCATATTGTTGATACTTATGAATGACCTGTGTACTTTGGTAAACTTTAAAATTGTAAATTTGCTACACAAATTGAACCAGTAATGTACTTTTTTCTGATGCTTCCAACAACATTTTAATTAGATGTATTTTATTTTTGGTTTGGTATGTTTGTTCAATTCCGCCTTCCCCCCCCTAAATGGAAGGTATTTGGTATTAGAAAAAAATAGGGAGATTTCCTTATTCGTAGATATTCATATGAAATTTGTAAAATGATCCTTAGGCAAACTAAAGATTGCTTTCATTCTTCTAACCGGATCTGTAATGATTTGTAAAAACGCTCTTCTTGCAGCTATAAAAATATTTATCATGACATGGAGCAGAGCATCAAAACAGCGGATGCTGTTGAAGATCTAAGATGGTTCAGAGCTAATCATGGACCTGGAATGTCTATGAACTGGCCCCAATTTGAGGTAAATGCTTTACTTGGCTTGTGGTCCTTCTTGCAGTTGCTTGAAGCTTCTTTTGTAAAACCTATAAGAGAAGACATGCCTTCTTTTGGTTCTTAGAAGAATAGCATAGGTGTGCCTAACTGAAGGGAGAATATCCCAAAAGTACTTTTTCAAGAGGCTACTGGATTTTCTGGTTTTTCTTTGAAGATATTTCGCTTCTCATCCAAAGAAGCTTCTTCAGCTCTGACTGGATGGTGGGGAATGGAAGGATTTATACTCTTTGCAAATAAATCCTTCCATTCCCCACCACCCAGCTGGAACTGAAGAGGCTTCCTGGACTTCTTCAAAGAAAAAACCAGAAAGTCCAGTTGGGACACCATTGGGACAACCATGATCTGGATGACTGAGAATCTTCATCGACATGGAGACATACATATTCTTCCCCAGGACCACAAATCCAGGAAGCAAAATAGGCTTTTAATTAAAGCTTTGATAAATGTAATTTGATTGAACTTGAAAATATAAGCAGGATTGGTCCTGGTCAATTCTAGGATGGGAGACTTTTATGAAACTTCATGGTATAGGTTTGGAAATAAAAAAAATATCACAGCAGGTGGCAGTGGAGACAGAGTCATAGAATTGGAGAAGATCATCACTGAACAGTACAATCACATGGTGTTGCATTTTATGTCAGTGTTGCTTAGTGACAGTGATTCCAGTTCCTATTGGCATCATAAGCAGAGGACTACATACCTATAGTAGATACAGTGTATAGTAACATGTGCCCAGATTCGTTTTGGAATTGAGTGGCCTCAACAAATCTAAAATACCTAAATGCATGAAGCAAAATTTAGCCTTGAAGTTCCCAGGATTAAAAATTGATATGAATGATACTTTACATGTATTATTTTTTATACTATAAGCACATGTTTATTTTGAAGAGCGGAAAGAATCACCCAGGGTATACAGAACAAGATATTTGTTTATTTTTAAAGGTTTGTTTGTCTTATGCTGGGTTTGGGGGCGAGAAGGTTGTCTTAACCTGGAGCATTTTGACAGATAAATATAGTATTTTTCCTAGTGTAGTCTGTTTGGTGGCATCAATAAAATTAGTCTACAGTCTTAAATTATATGGACGTTACAGCAAAGCTATGAAATGATCTAGAATTTGATTGAGGAAATACACTTGAGTAGAGGATATTGGTAAAATAATATGGAAAAGAAATTGAGTATTGTGTTAATTGTTGATTAATGATAAAATCAAGCATATTTTTAATTCTAATTGGTAGGCATAGGATACATTGCAAATAAATAATTGTGTTTTGTGTTCCATCTAATTGTGAAGTATTAATATACTATTGTATTTGTTACAAGTTGGATGACATAGCTTTTAATCTCATGTGTTGTACTTTGCATCTTGCCATTTATTTCAAATGTCATAAACAGCAAGCTTTTGTAAAAACAAACAAAAGTTTTAAAATGACTTAAAATAAAATAACATTTTTTTCTAACAATCATTTTATTTGCTTTTCATGCAACAAGGATGAAGTAAGTGTTAACTTTATGTTGAACAATATTTTAATTTTATTATTTAACTGTAATAAATCATAATCAAAACCCATTGCATCACATTCAATTTTAGGCATATTTTTTCAACTTCCTTCTGTTATGGTATATTTCATATACAGTTACTTATTTAAGTTTAGATGCAGGCTTTCAAAAACATAAGATTGGCTTATGATTAAGACATTAAAGACCAAAACCAGCCATCTACCCCCAAAGGAAACTGATGGGAACCAACTCTTCTGCCAGTATCGTTTGAAAAAGCTCCTTGAAGAAGAAGCTGTGATACAGGCATGTCAGGTCAAAGGATGTATAGATAAACATTTTATATGCCAAATCTTAAATTATACGAAATGCCAGAAATCATTTTGAAACTTGAGTCCTTGGTTCTGCTTATATAATTCAGTGCATACCAGGTGTGTTAAGGGAATACTCTTTCTTTCATGTTTTGTATGAGAAAATTTGAAGTACAGGATGGGGGTTAATATGAAAGAAATGTAGAAAAACATTGGGGCAAAATAGTGCATTCATTTGTTATTCTAAACCAGAGGTGTCAAACTGTATTTCTTCGAGGGCCAGATCAGCATTGTAGTTCCTCTCCATGGGCCAGCCAGTGGGGGGAGATGGGCCGGCCAGTGGGGGGGAGTTGGGCCAGCCGGCTTCCTGCAGCACTTTTCTGGCTAAAACAGGGTGCGGGGGACCATGTGCGACCACTCCATACCCCATTTTCGGCTTGGATGCCCTTCTAACAGCACTCTGCCAGCCAAAACTGGGCACAGCATGGCTGAGCCCCCCCCACCATTTTTGCTGGCAAAGTGCTACAGGAGGCCATCCAGGCTGACAACGGGGCACGGGGGGGCATGTATGACCCCCTGCCCCGTTTTGGCTTCCAGAGGCACCGTGGGCCAGATTTAAGACCCTTTGGGTCAGATCTGGCCTGCGGGCCTTGAGTTTGACATCCCTGTTCTAAGCCATCAAAAGGATCCTTAATATAATGTATCTCAATTGACAAACCATGAATTTCAGTAGGCTAGAAATTTGGAAACTGAAAATAGGCACAATTCAGATAAGTACTTAAATTGAACTACTGCTTAAAGAGGCCAAATATGTTACATCTTTCATCGGTGATAATCCTAGCAAACAGGATCTTTCCTACAGGGTGGATATAATTTTGACCCAAGCAAAATATTTCAAGCTCATTTTGTTGCATTGTAGTGTTAATAAGCTCCTTCTCTTTAGGACCTCTCGCAATAGAGGACACTCATCTTTAATTAAAAGCAGGACTGGAATTAAGAGGGGATTTTATCCTAGCTTTGTAGATCTTATTGTATTTCAATATAACACTTCCAAGCCAAAGTGGCTGATGTTTTCTGGTTGCCAATTTCTTCAAACATGTTTGTGGTTCTTTGTAATAGGACTGGTCAGCTGATTTGAACCGTTCTCTAAGTAGAAGGGAGAAAAAAAAGGCAACAGATGGTGTGACTTTGACCAGTGTTAACCAAACAGGAGATCAGCAATCGCCGCAAAAAAATAGCAGGTAGATGATATATATATATATTTTTTTACTCAAGCTTCAAATTGGGGTGTGCAAATATTTGGAATATTTCAGAAATCGATCAGTTGGAAGAATTTGGGCTTTAAGTTCCACTATCTCAAGGAAAATGAGAAATAATCTTAAGATTACATGGACATCCTTGTGTTAAACTTGGTGGCGATCATGCACGTATGATTTGTAGCCGAGAATGCAGTTATAATGGGTATGCAGTTACCCAGAATGCAGTTAGAATTTGTAGTTCTCGAGACAGCAGCTATAATGAGGTCCAACTATAACAAAGGAAAATGATTTGTATACTCTGCCAGATGAGTGGTGGATGAACAGTTGTGCACTATATCTTGCCAAATAGAACTTTGTAGCCCCCGATTCAACTTTTTTTTGGAATGCTTGAGTTCTTCTACATTAATTATTATTTGTTCTAACATTATGTCCATCTGTGCAAAATGATAAGACTTCTGTAGGGAAAATTCAGGGGCCATCATTCTCATGTGCCACTGTATGCCCAAGCAAAATAAATAAATACGTAAATGGAAGAGCGTGTAAAGTCTCTTTACTGTAAAGCCAGTTTGGGAATTCCCAATTTAATTCCCAATGTAAACACTTTTAAAATTACGATTGTGGTTAGGAGGGGGGTTAACAGCAGAGTTACCAGAGTAACATAACTCTGATGACTCTGGCAAAATAAATGATTTTAAAAGGTGAAATGTATGCCCCAAATATCATTAACATCTTAAAATTTCACCTTCCCCCCATCAAAAGATGACATTTTCCCCTCCTTTCTGGTGCTCTATCATGAGCCGGCCTGTGGCCTCTGGGAAATGCCCCTACAAAATGTAAGCCCCCTCGATTCTAGATCAAAAATATTGCTTAGCAGCACTGACTAGTTAGGTAGTCCTTGACTTATGACGACAACCGAGCCCAAAATTTATGTTATCAAATGAGACATTTGTTAAGTGAGTTTTGCCCCGTTTTAGCACATGTCTTGCCACAGTTAAGTGAATCGCTGCAGTTGATAAGTTAGTAACTTGGTTGTTCAGTTAATCCGGCTTCCCAAAGGACCCCTTTGCTTGTCAGAAGGTTGTAAAACGTGATCGTATGACTCCCTCGAAGACACTGCAACCGTCATAAATATGAACCAGTTGCCGAGCATCTGAATTTCGGCTGCATGGTCATGAGGATGCTGCAAACATTGTAACTATGAAAAACTATCATAAGTCCCATTTTTTAGTGCCGTTGCAACTTTGAATAGTCATGAAACGAACTGTTGTAATACAGTACTACACTAGTTTTTCTTTCCCTGAAGAAAGCTTAGTGTGTAGAAAGCTAAGCTGCCAAGAAAGACCTTTGCAAGAATTCTTTCCGAGCTCCTAACACGCTCTTGCTCTCTCTTCCCTCTCTCCCTCCCTCCCTTCCTCTCCCTCCCTTTTTCTCCCTCCTTCCCTCTCCCCCTCTCTCCCCCCTTTCTCCCTCACTGCCTCCCCCTTCCTCCATCCCTCCCTCCCTCCTTCTCTCCCCCTCCCTCCCCACTCCCCCTCTCTCCCTCCCCCCTCTCTCTTCGCCTCTCCCTCCCCCCCTCTCCCTTCACCTCCCTCCCTCCCCCTCTCTCCGTCCTTTCTTCCTTCCTCCCTCCCTCTCCCTCCCCACTCCCCCCTCTCTCTCCCTACCTCCCTCTCCCCTCTCTTCCCCTCTCCCTACCCCTTTCTTTCCTTTCCCCCTCTCTCCTTTCCCTCCCTCCCTCTCTCTCTCTTCCTCTTCTTTTTCAATATGTTTTTGGTTTCCTTTCATTAACATTTCATAAATAAGGAATAGATCTACTTTCAATTTCACGAACGCGTTTGACCATGACCAAATCAGGTTCTGACCAAAAAAACTTCACAACATTTTTGAATCTGGCCATGAACGCACACTCGGGTGGTGATCAGACATGACCTCTGACTCAGAAATTCCTGAAGACGAAACATTAGAAGACGAAGAAATTGCCAAAGTTATGGAACAAATTATGGTTCGTTCTAATGTTCTACTGTATCTAGCTTCATGAATTCGAAAGGACTATTAGTCAGTGCATACATATATTAATAAATAGAACTGAAGGTTTAATACAGGTAGTCCTTGACTTACAACAATTTGTTTAGTGAGCATTCAAAGTTACAGTGGCATGAAAAAAAGTGACTTATGACCGTTTTCCACACTAAGGACCATTGCAGCCTCTCCATGGACTCTCCATGTGATCAAAATTAAGACGCTTGGCATCTGGTTCATATTTATTACGGTTGCAGTGTCCCGGGGTCATGTGATTAGCAAAGGGGAAGTAGTTGTCTGGGGAAGCCACATTCACTTAACAACCATGTTACTAACTTACCAACTGCAATGATTCACTGAACAACTGTGGCAAAAAAGGTCATAAAATGGGGCAAAACTCAACAAATGTTTCACTTAACAATGGAAATGTTGGGCTCATTTTTGGTTGTAAGCTGAGGACTACCTGTACTGCATTAATATTAAGGAACAATTGCCATCTCTTGTGCTTGGGAATGGGTCCTAAATTGCTTTTCTGTGAGGGACTGCCCTGCAGTCATAAGTGCAACCACGTATTTCTGATATTATTCCAAATATTACCAATATAGAGAGGTTGTGTCAGGAATATCCCACTTAAAATGTTAGGGTTTAGGGTGCTGGCTAAGCATAATTTACCAATATCTCTGGTGAATAAGTTGTTTCTACTTAATGCGTAGCTCAGTAAAGTTTCTGTGCTTGCTTAACTTTCATAACAATGTGTTTCTGATATAAATGCCTTGTCCAATATAAAACCTCAAAGTTTTGTTAATGCTCACAAATGAATTGTGGTTTTGTGCTGTCCTTTAGTATATCAGCATATATTCAAGTATATTGAAAAATATCCTGGTATATGAACAACGTATTTAACAAGCAGTGTTTCTTTCATGTAGAAGTCTGATTTAAACGTGGTTTCTTCAATTTAATTTTATTCCTTTATGATAAGAAGCAAAGGTTGGAAGCTCATTAAAGAGAGATCCTACCTGCCACTAAGGAGAAATTTCCGGACAGTAATTAACCAATGGCATAGCTTGCCTCCTGGAGTCATGGCTGCTCCATCGCTGGAGGTTTTCAAGAAAAGATTGAACAACTATTTGTCCAGAATGGTATAAGGCAGCATAGCTGACTGGAAAATTCTGGGAGTTGAAGTCCACAAGTCTTAAGGTTGCCAAGGTTAGGAGACCCCTGTTGTAGTCTGTTCTGCTTAAGACAGGGGTAGGGAAACTTGGCTCTTTTATCACTTATGGACTTCAACTCCCAGAATTCCTGAGTGAGCCATAAAAGGTTCCCCATTCCTGACCTACTGGTTTTTCAGTTGTGGAGGAAATCAATTTTTGACTTGAATGAGACTGTTTAATATACAAATGTAGGACATATTCTCTATATGTCCTACATTTGTGTATTAAACAGTCCTATTGTGCTACTTGTGGACTTCAACTCCCAGACTTCCAGCGAAACTGGCTGAGGAATTCTGGGAGTTGAAGTTCACAAGTCTTAAAAGTTGCCAAGGTTGGACACTAGAAGACCTCCAAGGTTCCTTCCAGCCTTATGATTCTAATTGCATTATGATAGGCATTGAAGTACCAAATGCTTTTCTCTCTTAACTTCATGGTTCCTTGGAGATACACTGCCGTTTTCCTCGGGAGTTAAGACGAGTTAAATCACTTTGCAAAATGAGCCCTCCATCATGAGGCCACTGAAATGCTGAAATGAAAAGATCCAAAAGATATTATCATTGTGCTAAATTTTATAACAGTGCTTCTTGGCATGAAATTAACCCAGTAGTTGGGCTCCGTTTTTACATTATAAATGATAAGGCCTGAGGAATGGGCCTTTTCTGGTTGCTGGTAATATACCCATAAAGTCTGAAGCATCTCTCCATTTTTATTGCTTACCAGATTTATTTTTATATTAGACATTACAGTTCATTGTTCACTGTCTTCCAATGTTTAAGCTGGATTTGATTTACTTTTTCATAAGCTGTTGTAACTGAGAAAAACTGTTTCTGAAGAGAAATGAATTAAAAACATCCATCTTAGAAGGAAGATGGAGACATGCTGAGTTGGAAGGTTTAGCTTTTCTCTTTAAGGATTTTTAAAAACAATAAAATAAAAGAAATAAACAAACTTTTATTTCTGCTATTACCTGTTATGTATATGTTGGCTTCATGAAACGATAGGGTTACCTTAACCCTTTTTTTCTCCCAAATAGCAACGTTAGTGTCCCGAGTAACACAGTGCAGTCAATACAGTCAAGTTACAATCCCTTTGAAGATGAAGAAGATTCTGGAAGTACTGTCAGTGAAAAGGAGGACAATAAAATCAAAAAGTTGGTGAAAGACTGTTCTCAACTTGTTTTTTCTTGCTTACACTTCTCTATCCAGGGTTTCCAACTCTGGGTTTCTTCAAAACCATTGTGTGCATGAAGTTCTTGCTCAGAGGTTACATACCTTTTGCAGACTTGACTAACCTACATCAGTACTCTATTCCTATTTTATTTTTGGATTGGTTTTTCTTCACTGATTCCACCGACATGATCTTTGGTAGTGTGCTTTGAAACCATTGCTGGAATTTTATCACTGGCTGTATTCATTCGGATACGTTCCTTTAGGAAACTCTCTTTTATCATATAACATTTTCCTTAAACAAATTATCTTTCTTGTGTTGATGCTGAACTGCTGGTTCATAGCTTATACACATACTCTATATGCTTCTCAATGCACTGTTATTACTGACTTTTTTTCTGGTTGTTTGACATAACATCTCATAGGAACCCTTGTTGGCCGCAATAGTGGCATATGTACAGCTCTTGCCCAATATAGTTCAGCTAAATCAAGCTAAAATAATTTATTCTTTGTATTTAGTGTTAGCAGCTATGAGAAAAACCAGAGTTTGGGAACTGAATGGTCTGATGAAGAAACCAACAATCCATTTTCATCCAATGATGGCCAAGGAGAATCTAATCCATTTGATGAAGAAGTTTCCCCTACAATGGAAGTGAGAGTACGAGCCCTCTATGATTATGAAGGCCAAGAACATGATGAATTGAGCTTTAAGATTGGTAGGTCCTGTCTGGACATATGAAATATTTTTCTACCATAGCAAATGCAAGAAACTCCAGATCTATGGTGTGCTGGCATTTTGAAACATTTGTGGTGCTTCCCACTCAAATTTGTAGGAAGTTCAATGTACAAATGGTACATTGGACAAATGTACAGGTACAAATGGAATGTGTACACATATCATATGGGAATTCCTGTATCTGTAAAAATAAATATAGTAGTATTGTTATGATGACTGGTTGCGCAGTAAGCCAAATATTTAAATTGAATTTGGCATTTTTATTCACCTATAGAATCCCTTTCCAACAACCTGGAATAGGCAGTGTTGTTTGATGGGTGTTAGAGGTATAGTTGCAGGGTGTAAATTGCTCCAAGTAAAGCTGACTTTTGCAAGCAACTGATTGAGATTTTGCCAGTGTTGGTGATGTACAAATGGATCTCCAGATGTTTTAAAATCATGCCCAAGGCATCATCTTTTGTACCATCTTTGCTTTCTTTTGCCACATTAGATCGACTTCTATTTCCAGGTCATTGTATTTTGTTATCTTTTCCAGTTCTTTCTCTCCTATTCTGCTGTCTTCAGGTACTGCAATGTTCACTATCAAACTTTTTTGGGGGTCTTTCTTATCGACAGTTGTTAAGTCTGGGGTGTTATGTGGCAGGTGCTTGTCTGTTTGCATTTTGGAATTTTTGAGGTTCTTTAAAAAATGGAGAGAGAAACTAACCCCTCTTCCCATTAAAATTTCTGCATTTGTAAGAAGCTTGCACACACTAATTAGCAATGTATACATCTGTCATATGATAATTGTTGTGGCTGTAAAAAGTAATATGGCAATACGATTTGTAAAAAATGAATATGAATAATTACCATTGTACTACTATTGGCTTCAAGCCAGCCTTGACTCATGGGGAATACCTAGACCAGTCCCTAAAATTTTCTTGGCAAAAATTTCAGGAATAATTTGTCCTGGTCTTTTATTTATTTATCCAGGCAATTGCCAGGGGTCAATAATGATTCAAAGGCACAACTCCCTAATCCTACCCAAAAACAACCTGGAATACTTCTAATAAGGAAGATTTATTTTTAAAAAGCAGATTAAAAAGTGGGTGATATGTTTTTTAAATATCAGCTCAGGAATGACTCTGTTGTAAAATCATTGTAAATGTCTCCTCCCAGGTGCTATTAATGTCAGTTGTGGTTAATTGACAACCCAATTATCATTTGGGTTTGAGTTTTTTTTCAACCTGTTAATCTGGTTCTTGATTCTCCCTGGAGCTTGTGGAAAGTAAGGGATCAATGTAATTTTCTTATAATTTACTAGTAGAAATAGTGAAGACCGTAACTGCTGTTATGGCAGCATTTATTCCCATTCTGGTATAGATGGGTTATCAGATTACTTTTTTTCTCTCCCATAGGCGAAGAGCTAACTAAAATAGAAGATGAAGATGAACAAGGATGGTGCAAAGGTCGTTTGGACAATGGAAAAGTTGGGCTGTATCCTGCAAATTATGTAGAACCAATCCAGTGACAAATAATTCTGAACCTGATATAATAACAATTAGTCAACATGATGCCTGTGGTTCATTATAAGAGGAACTGAAATATAGCTATTGATCTATCTATATATCTTTTAATGCAGTTAAATTGATTGGTTCCTCTGTTCCTTCAGCAATCTCCAATGCTTCAGGCTGAAACCTAGGAAAAGGCTGGCATCTTAAAGATAGCAGAAAGTCAGCAAGAAAATGACAGCATTCATTTTTATCCTATTTTATGATGACTGTTTTTATTTTGCTCCAAAATTTGCTAAATCAGTGCCTTGTTTCCTTTATTTTTGGATGTTACCTTAAGACCAGTTTTGTTCAATCAGTAATGACTTGATCTTTGTAATCTGTAATTTAGTTTTTTAACTGCAACACTGCATTTGTTCGTAATCTGTGAAAAAATGCATTTTTAAAAGTTATGTAGCAATTCATTTTTCATGCATGGTCGACTGCTTCATTAGCTGTTACATAAATAATGATTCAGAAGTATTGTCCTCTCAATCCTGTACTCTTTTTTTCATGCTGTCAGCATGGCTTAATAGTGTGAAATGCCATATATACTACAGTATCTATTGCAACAATTCCAATAGAATTATCTGCAAATATTAAGGATTTGTTTTTCTTGGTGAATATTATTTTGACACTTGAAATCTCAGTTTCCTAAAGGACAACATCATGTACATTTTAAAGATTTTCCCATATTTGAAGAATGTCATTATAAAAACAACATAAAATTATAAAATTTGCAATCTGTAAGTTAATGATTTTATCTGATTTGGAAAGTTTAAACTTAAGGTTTATTTTTTCAAGCCAGAGACTTAAAACATGCTGCCTTTTTACTGATATGCTCTTTAAGTTATCTATATGTATATATAATTTGATATTAAAATTAAGGAGCATGTGTTAATTAGAAAATCCATTGTATATGCATTAGATTTCAGATTGAATCTGACACCAGAATATCAATGTTGTATTAACTTCAGTGGAAAGTTAACAGCAGTTTTTAAAGTAAGCAAAGCAACTTAAAATGCAGGCATATTTAAATTTGCTATGTTTCATACATACACATAGGTACAAGATAGAAGGCTTAGCTGTGCCCCATCCTGTATACTGTGAATATAGCTTTCCTCTTAAGGTATAAAAACTCAGTTTTCCCTTCCATATTATATTATAATCACCTATAGTTATCATTCCATCTCTGCCTACCCCCAAGTGTCTGCATGAACTCTCTCACATCCACTCTTACAAGAATATGAGTTTGTCCTCCCTTTGTTATAGCAGAACTCCTCATTGTAATTGGCACTGGGACCAGAGGGATTAAAAGTTCATTGTGTACCTTTGGACTCTTGACAGGAAATGCATCCAAAGCACATTAAAGTAAAACAAAAATATACTGTGATCTAAGTCCTTAAATGATAATATTGGGGTTTTATTCTGAAGACCTGTAATTGTTAATTAAAATGTGATTCCAAATGCAAAGTTAACATTAATTCAATGTAGATTGTTGTAGTAAAACACTGTAAAAATGTGGTTGGTTTGCGGATCAGCTGTAGAAGTGTCAGGCTCTATAGATTTGCAGGCAATTTAAACAGCAAAATTGTGAACATGTTTAAAATGTTGCTTTATAGAAAATTTAGAACTTAACAGATAAGTAGAAATGATGTTTTAGGGAATTGCACTGTAATTGAAATGATAGTTGAAACTGAAAATGCTGTAAGTGCTTCCTGACTATTCCATTTGTCTGTGGAAATTTACATATTTATTAATATTGAAGAATAATTATATTAAGTGGGTATTCGATCTCTGTCATGTTGGTATTCCAGCATAATTGTTTAGAAATGGAAAATTTTGAATAAATGGTCAAGAATTAGTCCACAATATTTTTGACAGTACACTATTTTAAAAATAAAAAAATTGAACAGAAATTTTAGTACTACATAAGGTCTATATTATTTTAATTATAAGCATTGTATTTGGATATTCTCTGAATTCTATCCTGAGAGAAATTAAACCTATTTATTCAAGGTAGTAGATGCATCATGACTAATCTGAGTAAAGCACTAAACAATATCTAATGTGGGAAAAGAAAAGGTACCTTCACTTAAATACAAATTCCCTTAGAACATGTAGACTCAACATACCCCATTCCTGTAACCATTTTTCATGTCTTAGCTTCCATTCCCCTAATCATCTTTGTTGCTTTTTTCTGCACTCTTTTCAGAGGGTCAATATCTTTTATCAAGTGTGGCCATATTAAACTACATGTTGATTATGGTTTGTCAGCCAGTTACAAATCCATCTGGTGGTGGCACTGTCTATCCCACATTTTTCTGTCTCACCAAGGAGTAGGTTGTGGTCTCCTTTGTCCAATGCTTTGCTGAAATCTAAGGATAGGATAGGATGCTATATTAATATACTAATACCTATAATATACTGTACTGTACTGTACTATACTATACCATACCATACTATACTATACTTATACCATATCATACCATACCATACCATACTATACGTTGCAGTCTTCTTTCAATTCTATTGTTCTTTGTCACTTTTCCATGGTTTTTTTTCCAATCTATCTCTTTCTGGAGCCCTTCCTTCCCAAGCTCCAGACCAGCCAATGTATCTAGAAACAACTTGCCCTTCCATGATCTTTTCTGTCCATTTCCCCCCCCAGATTTAATTACTTCTTTTCCTTCTAGTTTCAGCACCAGTTCCAGTTACCCTTTCTAATCATCTATCTAGACCAGGGGTGTCAAACTCATGGTGTCACGTGACATATTGGGAATTTTTTTACCCCTTCATTAAACTGGCCATGGGTGTGGTGAGTGCATGATGCATCCAGCCCACGGACCGCAAATTTGACAGCCCTGATCTAGACCAAATAATGCTTTGGGTTTAGGCTTCCACCTGCAGAACTCCATAATCATTACATTATCAGTTTTGATCAGACTTAATTCAACAATGGAAGAGTTTCTAATGTACTTGAAAAGTTCTTTAAAATTCAGGTGACATCTAGAGATGTATCAGCATTGGAAGTAGCTGATGTTGAATTTTATAGCACAAAAAAACATCAAGAGTTGACAACAGAAAATATTTTATAACATTTTAAATGTCACCAAATGCTTTATGATTTTTGTTATCTTTTATACAATTTGCCAAATTTCAGTCCTACATATCATGGGCCCTGGATTTGGGGCACATTCTGTAAACTAGTCCATTTCAGGTACCTTTGTTGAAAAAGTTTTGCTCTATGATGCATTTTTTCATTCAGACATGAGAGTTTTAGTAGTATACTAGATAACTGATAACCAGGGGTGGTCTGCTACCAGTTCACCACGGTTTGGGTAAAACGATAGCTAATTTTATCATTTTTTAAATTACTGGTTCGGCGAACCAGTAAATCCCACCCCTGGCTGGCCCTGTCCACCCACCCTGCCCCTCCCAGGAGTCCCCACGTGGCCCATTTTGGATGCTAGGTAAGTACAGGGTCCATGCGGAGGCTCGGGGAGAGCAAAAAACAGGCCTCCCTGAGGCTCTGGAAGGTCAGAAAGAGGCACGTTTCCGGCCTCTGGAGGGCCTCCAGAGCCCAGGGGAGGCCGTTTTTGCCCTCCTGGAGGCTCAACAAAAGCCTCCAGAGCCCGGAGAAAGTGAAAAAGCCCCCCCCCCCGTGGTGGGGCCATGGCCACGCCCACCATGGCCACGCCCACCCAGCAACCAAGCAGAGGACCAATTCCTGAATTTTTTGAAGCCCACCCCTGCCCATGACCTGTTGGGTTCATTTCAAAGCTATTTCCTTACCCAAACAGAATGACCTAGGGAAAAAAAGCAGTGAGAATGGATGCAACCTGTTGGCTTGACCATGGCTTGCTGCACTCCAGCAGCTGATGGTGAGATTGGTCTACTTGGCCTTCAGAAGCAACACTGGTCTATCCTACCTTCAGCAGCTGAACAAGCTAGTTTGTCCAGCCTCCGGAGAACTAGGGTAGGATTAAGCAACTGAACCTACCTCCAGGTACTAGCATAGCAACACTAAAATCAACCACAAATTTGCCAAATTTAATCTCACAGGAGTCAGATCTGGATTTTGGTCACATTCTGTAAATTAGTCAATATGAAGTATCTTGGTTCAAACATTGCTGTCCTCTCATGCACTGTTTTGTCCAGTTATGGTTTACAGCAGAGGCCTCCAAACTTGGCAACTTTTAAGACTTGTGGACTTGAACTCCTAGAGTTCTCCAGCCAGCATAGCTGGAGTTGCCAAGTCCACAAGTCTTAAAAGTTGCCAAGTTTGGGGACCCCTGGTTTACAGACATGACAGGTTTAGTATTACGTTGACAGGTTGTTCTGGGCAGTTCTGGAATGAAATATCGAAGTACATAAATATTTATACTTATTTATTTATTGAAGTGAAATTGCCACCTATTCCCCGATGCCGACTTGTGGCGGCTTACAGAATATAAAACCACATTTAAAACAATTAAAAACTAACAAAAAAAGAGGAAAGCTTTATTGTATGTTGCTTATTAGTATGTTCCAGTATTTCATTAACCAAGACCAAAGGTAGTTATCTTCCAAAGAATGACTGAAGCTTGCAGCTGTTCACTTTACTTTAAAGTAAAAAAAAAGTATATTCATTTCCTCTGCCAAACCAAACCGCCCCCCCCCCATCAAGTCTTCTTAGGCCTCTCCCCCCCGGATGAAGGCCAGCCCTGCGCAGCTGACGTCATCCACGGCGCCTCCCGGGGCTCCTCCCTGCGTTCACCAAGCTCTCCTAGCAACGGGACGCCTTCGGAATCACGCGCGGCTGTTGAGGGGGGGAGGGAAGGGAAGGGAAAGGAGGAAGAGTGTGGGGGCGGGGTCATCCGAGGGACGCCCTCCAATCCGTGGCGGACAAATCAGCAGCAAGGGATACATTGCGCGCGCTTGGGGCTCCGTCGCTCGTTTCTTTCCGCGACGTGGGTTGCGCGCGCCAAGGGCCCCGCCCCTGGAGGGCAGGGCGGTCGGGGGGGAGGGGGCGGGAGCGAGCGAAAGCTCGTCTCGTTCCTGGTGCTGAAACGCGCCTGCGTCGCCGTCTCTTCTTTCCGCCGGTCTGGCAGCAGCTGAGGCGGCGCCGGGAAAAGCGACAACAGCGGCAGCAGCAGCGGCAGCAGCAGCAGCAGCAGAGGAAGGAGTGGCGCCGTTTGGAACGGCAGCGAGCGAGCCACACACCCCCCCCAAAAAAAAAAAAAAAAAAGGGCGCGGAGGGATGTGCGAACCGAGCAAGCACGATTTGGTGACTGTCTTCAAGCGGCTCCGCGCCGTCCCCACGAACAAGGTAGGCAAACAGGCAGGCAGTCAGGCAAAGGAAGCGCGCCTCAGGCTTCCGAGTGACACGTTGCAAGGCGGCGAGAGGCGGAGCGAGAGGCGGTTGGGGTTTGTGGGTTTGTGTGCGTGCGTGGTGGGGCCGGGAAGCCCAGCGTGTTTATCCTGAGGGTCGTGGGGGGATTGAAGGGTGGCGGGGCGAAGATCTCCAGGAAACCTGAAGGTGGGAGATTGCTGAGAGACATCCCCGAAGAAGGTAGTTTGTTTCCCAGAGGTTTTGCCTGGAAAGTTTCATCCATTGACTGGGGAGTGTGTGTGTGTGTGGGGGGGGAAAGTTTATAATAAATCTAAATACATAAAAGCGAAATACCACTCATGCGTCATCACAAAATCCCCAGGACCTAAAGCCAGAAAACTTAAAAATTTGGCATATATGTTCCTCTTGGCTTCTAGGTGCTCGCTAAGAAAGGAGTTTTCGAAATGACCATCAGAGCATTCGTATTTCGTATATTATTATTATTATTAACATGCTCTGATGCTAAGGAGTTCTACTCCCCCTCCCCACCTGAACAGAAATCTGTTCCAAATGCAAAACACAAGCAGGGAAGAGGAGTTTCAGTTTTAGTTTCACAGCACCAAGCAGCTTTAGGACAGAACAGTTGAGCTAAGTCATGCCCAGACTCCTTGCTGTCTCCTTGCTCGCACAGAAAATACTGCTTCAGTTTCTAAACAGCCCTCAACTCTCTCACACGCTGACAAGACACTGGCCTGATGGATGCTGGTAGGCAGAATTTGCCCCCCCCCCTTATTTTCCTCCCCAAAAAGGTGCCAGATCACATTGTTTCGTAACAAAGCATGGGTACCCTGCTAGTAGAGTTTATAATATTTAAATAGGGCTGTAGGAAATCATAGACTTGGAAATTGGGGAGGGGGGGAAACCCACCACCTGGGAAGGCATTGGAGCTAACCACTTCTCTAACACTACCATGAGAATGATAGGGAGGTATCCACAAAGCCCTTCAAGTACCATTAGATTGCCTTTCTGCAAATAAAGGTACAGGTTTGGGTGTTGAACTTGGGAGAGGCAAGGTCAAATCCTCATTCAGGTGGAAGACTTTAAGCTGCTCTCTGCACCTTGCAGGTATGAACATATTGGTGCCATCCCCACTCATGTCCTCCAAGCACATTGTATGATAATAATGCTGAGACTTGGATCATGTCTGCTATTTCACTTGCATCTAAAGGGAAATTTTACTCAGCTAGGTGAAGAAAATATTTCAATAAAATCACCGCAGCAAAGGCTCCAGCTTCTGCAAGAGTGTGGTGGACTTAAACCGGGATCTCTCGTAGTCCGAAGTCTCGGCTATTGTGTCGCAGTGGTTTACCCATAATTACTAAATCTTATGCACTTTCCAGAATAGATTTACACAGCTTCAGTGTTGGATTTAAAAACAAACAAACACCCAGAGACTTCCTGGCATAAATATTTTTATCCCTCGGGAGTGTTGCACCTAAACTCCAATCCTGTTAATTCCTGGCCCTAGTGTATATGGTGGGATGCTGGCATCATTTGACAGTCTCACATTCTAGCCAGTGTTCATTTGCAAGCAATCACTTCAGGTTATTATATACGCATGAGAACATGCTGTTTTTTCTGATCTTTCCCTGGCTTGAAGATATTCAAGGCAAAAATATTTTAAGGATTTTGGTTGATGTTGGTATTATGGGAGAATACTTTACAGCATATGTGAATCTTTAGTAGCCATATGATTTTTGAGTAACATTAATGTTCACCTCCTCTGTGCTGGAATCCAAGTTCAAAGTTCTCTTTGTGGATTCCAGTGGCATATGTCTTTAATTTTAAGCTAGAAGTTGATGAGTTGACTGAAAATGGATTTTCAGTGTATATGTGTCAAAACAGTTGTTTTCGCAATGCACGCCTCAGTCCCATTTTATCTTAAAGTATTTCTGTTTGCTTCTGAATAGTTAGACAGAGTAATTTTATTAGATTATTAAAGTATCAAATAATTATATCCCCTTGTATTCTATGAAAATAATTTTGAAGCAGCACACTCATTTGAGAGTGTTTCAGAATTTTTTTCCCAATAATTAAGCAAAGAACTAAACGCTGTATATGAATCAAGTTCCTATGAATATAATGCCATCTTTAAATGAAGAAATAAAGGGCAGCAGCTAGCAGAGCAAATCAATTTATTTAGTTGAATGAGTTCTTAATTAAGCATTGAACAGAATTTTAATGCAAATGTGGATACATTAGATTCTGAGACCAAGGTTATTTTATGCAAGTTGGTTTGGGAACGAGGTATAGGGGCTACAGTAATAGGGAACATTTGGGATTCAAATGTTCATTGTTGCTCTCAAAGAAATGTCAGCAAATAAAGACCGGGGAAGATCGCAGGATCAAACCAAAAGCCTTTGAGGTTTTTTTTGTCTTCTAAATTCATAGTGATCAATCAACTGCCTATGGAGAGCTGAGAAATAGAAAAAACATGCTTATTTTATGGGAGATATTCTGATTAGGTTCTTTAAATAGTATCTTATATAAAAGTAGCATCTTCTTACATTCAAATGCAGTTCCTAATGAATCTATTAATGTAGGTATCTGGGCCACAGTACAAAAATGATCAGGCACTATTTGAAGAATTATTTAACTTCCCATTAGCTTACAGCCTTGAGATCTGGGATGGTCTTGTGTCCAAGAGCTAATCAGGTTTACCCTGCTTTGCTTTTTGAAGTAATCCAAGGTCTATAAAGTCTTCCTGTTCTGTGCCATTTTAATGTTGGTTGAAACATATGTTCATACGCAGTTACTGGAAAATAAGAACAGCTAGCATGATGCAGCAGTGTATCTAAGTCCATATGTTGTTTTACCATAATCCTATTTTGTGTATGTTCAGGTAGTGCTTGACTTATAACAGTTCATTTAGGGACTGTTCAAAATTACAGTGGCATTGAAAAAAGTGACTTGTGACTTTTTCACACTTAAGACCACTGCAGCATCCCCATGGTCATGTCATCAAAATTCAGGCACTTGGCAACTGACTCCTATTTATGACAGCTGCAGTGTCCTGGGGTCCTGTAGCCCCCTTTTGTGATCTTCTGACAAGTCAATGGGAAAGCCAGATTCACTTAGCAACCATGTTTAATAACTGCAGTGATTCACTTAACTGTAGCAAGAAAGGTCATAAAATGGGCAAAATTCACTTAACAAATGTTTCACTTAGCACCAGAAATTTTGCGATCAATTAGTAGTAGCAGTGAGTGGTAGTAAGTGGAGGACTTATCTATATTACAATAGTCATTATATCCATTATAAGTTAGTGGGAACTCAATGCAGCTCAAATAATTTTGGGTATACTTTTCATTTTTTTTCTGACCTGCAGCCTAATTATCAGAGAGATACATAATTTATTGGAGAAATCTTGCAGTTAATCATGGTGGTTAATTAACTTATTGCCTTCCCTGAAATTTCAAGTCATTGTTTGAATACTTTAGAATTATTTCTCTTGCAAACGACGTAGAAATATGTTAGGTTTGTTATTGCATTTCTTGATTTGCAAACATTTATGTCTGTATCTGTATTGATCTATCTGTGCGCCTATTAGGAATTTCTAAGAGATGCAATATCAGAAATACATGCCACTTGAATTTATATAGATAGCCCTTGTTTCATTAATTGAAACTGCTTAACACCTGATTTCAGCTTTGCTTTGCAGACCTTTACAGAAGGTTGTAAATTTGAAGATTGGTCTTAATGTTACTTTTTCATCACTACCATAGCTTCAGATGGTCACTAAACAAGGCAATCATTAAATAAGGGCTACCTGTATATGTTCGGTTAAGTTAAAAATATTTTAAATATCAGATTTAAATATTTTAAATGTCAAATCTTAGATGTCAGATTTTAATATTTCTGTTACTTCCCTTACCGCATTATGCAATAGAAACAATCTTGTAGGTAGGTTAATCAGTTGGTTCACTTAATACATTAAGTGTTTAATATTGTTTAAAAAATCTTAGTGGACCAAGAGTCTTGTAGCATCTTTCCCAGCATTCAAAAGCTTATAGTATTTTAATAAAACTTGCTAGTTGGAAAAGGTGCTACAAGACTCCTGATTTTACGCCACCAGAGGCAAACGGCATTCCTGTAGTGGTCTACATCCAGTCTGTAAAACTTTCTTATCCTTGATTTTATTTGGACTATCATTATAGAAATTGAATGAATGAATGCAAATGAATAAATAAATAATTTTCAGTTAGACCTAAGTTCCATTTATTTGATCTGAATTCTTAAAAATAACATTTCACTAATGTACCTAAGTAACAGCTAAATTGATGAGTGATATTTGCATTTTGTGTGCATTTTGCAAATCATACTTATTTAGGAGACAAAAGTATGTTGGGTAATAATAATTAAATTGTGGTTGTTTTCTAGTTATGTTTTGATTGTGGAGCAAAAAATCCAAGCTGGGCCAGCATAACCTATGGAGTTTTCCTCTGTATTGACTGTTCTGGGACTCATCGCTCACTTGGAGTTCACTTGAGTTTCATTCGGTAAGCAATTCATTTAGTAATGCATGTGGTTCATTCTTGGGGGATATTTTCCTTAGTTTTTGTATCTATACGTACATATATATTTCCTCATCTTGTAGAAAAGATGCTTCTTGGTTCGAAACTGTCTCTTGTTTCTGTTAGTTGTCTTTATTGTGCACTGAAACAAAGTAAATCGAAATAGTCTGGCACATCTTTAATGAAAGTATATCTTAGATGAATTTCAAAATATAGAGTATCAGATGAAAATTTCATTTTCAAGCTAAACTTTGGTTAACATTTAAGCTGATTTTGGTCAGTCTGACATATATGTTTCCCATAGCTCTTGTTTTTCTTCTTGAAATATTTGCATGATTTGTTAGCTGTACTGGTATCTAATATCAATTGTAGCTCTTCTATTATGTCTTAGGTTTTTATGCCTTAACTCTTTCGAATAATAAGTTGCAATTCATAATTTAAATATTTTCAACTTTACTATGAGTATTGTTCTGCAGATCTGATAAAGAACAGTTCTATACTCATTTCCAACTAAAATGGATGAAGTTTATATATCAAATAGAGCAGTAGCTTTCCCAAGATTGGCTATTTTTGTTTAACAATACAACTCCTGTAAAGTTGAACATTGACATACTCATTGGGCGATTGTTTTACAATTGACTATACAGCTTTTAAAATATTTTCAGTAATTCATTGGCTCTCCATCGTTGAATATTATTTCATTTGTTTCTTGTGCCAGTAATGCTTTTTGCATATCTTATATTTTTCCTGGCTCATAGTATTTTCAAAAATCCATGCAACAAGCATTCGGAAGGAGATGCTTGATTCCTTATAGCAATAGCACTTAGACTTATATACCGCTTTATAGTGCTTTATAGCCCTCTCTAAGTGGTTTACAGAGTCAGCATATTGTCCCCAACAATTTGGGTCCTCATTTTACCCACCTCAGAAGGATGGAAGGCTGAGTCAACCTTGAGCATGGTGAGATTTGGAATAAGCAGAAGTAAAAAAGCTTTCCTCCCAAATCCTTAATCCAGGGGTCTTCAAACTTGACAGCTTTAAGACTTATGGGTTTCAGCTCCCAGAATTCCTCCTCCAGTCATATTAGCTCAGGAATTCTGGGAGTTGAAGTCCACAAGTCTTAAACTTGCTAAACCATTCCATATAGAGCTTGATTTCCAAGCTGTTTTCCAGCTGGGAAATCCTGTTCTGAACTTGTTTTAATCTGTAATTGTCCTTTTTCAATTATGGTGTTTAGTACTGGACACAGTATTCCAAATAAAATCTGACCAAAGCAAAATGGAGTGGAACCATTTTTTTCTATGATGTGGACTTATATTTCTGTTAATATAAGCAGATAGTGGTTGTTTTTAGTAAAAGCATCACACTACTGATTTAATATTAAATTTGTGTTTACAAGGATATCCAGAGCATTACATTTTTCCTATCAAAGATAGGAAACTTTAAAGATAGAACTTTAAATTATTTATGCCAAATTCCATTCTACTCCTTTCACTCCATACTTCAAACTACTCTAGAACTTCTTGGATCTTGTTTCATGGCTTTTGTTTATTTAACTAAATGGAGTAAAGAAAAATGGTAGAAAAAAGAAAGAAAAAAGAACAAAATAATCACAATATAAATTTTCTTTGTGTATATATGTATATAGAGTTCTATGTTATTTGTTCGTTCATTAAATTTTTATATCACCTATCTTACTTAAGTGCTTCTGGGTGGTTTTCAAATATCTATATTGCATCGCTACAATGATTTCAATGAAGAATATTTCATTATAATAATATTTCATTATAATAATTATAATAAAATATAATATAATATTTTAGATTATAATAATCTAAACAATTTGCCTTTCCTAATTTTGTGTCATCTATCATGAGTATATCTAATACTAAGTAGTGCACTTGGCCCATGCTTTATCATTTTATGAAGAAAAATACCCTGAGGCATTATCTTAAAAACTTTGGTATAATCCATATGTATTGTCTTTGATATTCTCCTAATTTACTGAATTAGTAATTCTACCTAAGAAAGAGAAGTTGGTTTGGCATGAATTGTTAACTCCTGTTAATTGTAACATGCCTATCCAAGTACTCACATATTATTTGATCGTTTTTGAGGAACCTGTTCTGTATAGATCTCAAGCAGAGAGTTTCTTAGGCCCTTCTCCTTCCTCTCCCCACTAGCTAGCCCTCCATTTCCTTTCCGTGAGAAGTTGAAAAATTAAAAAGTTCTATCTTCTCACCATGGCTCATTAGAATTAACTACCTTGTTTTTTCAATGGGTCTGTATCCTCTTCAGCTTTTGTTTTACTTCTAACATGTCCCCAAGCCTCCTTGTTGCTTTTGGTGCATTTCAAAATATATGCTGCTTTGTTTTGTTTTTTTTTAAAAAAAGAGCTGTGGTGGCGCATACCGCAGTATGCATTATTGCAGGATAATTCTGCTGACTGCCAACTGTCAGCAGTTCGGCAGTTGGAGTCTCACTGGCTCAAGATTGACTCCATCCTTCCAAGGTCAGTAAAGAAAGGACCCAGATTGTTGGGGGGCAATATGCTGACTCTAAACTGCTTAGAGAGGGCTGTAGAGCACTGTGAAGCAATATATAAGCCTAAGTGCTATTGCTATTGGTATCAAATGGTTCTTCATAAATTACTTCTATTTTTTGGTTTTAGATCTACAGAATTAGACTCAAACTGGTCATGGTTTCAGTTGAGGTGCATGCAAGTTGGAGGAAATGCAAATGCTGTAAGTACATTGAAACATGCTTGGTTTTTCCCCTGGTTTCTAGGAATCAGTAATTTATTAACTGATTTATCAGAATTCTATGCATATTATGAGTTACATTTCATGCATTTTCCATCCTTCAATATAACTGCCAGATATACCTTCACAATCTTGAAAACTAGAGAAATAAATGAATAAGATAGTTCTGGCTTCTTATTCAATTTGTTTCTTTGACTTTCAAGATTGCTCCACTCAATTGCCTGTTAGTTGCTCTAAGCATCTCTTGTACTTATGTAAAAGGATAGAAAATATACAAAATGTAACTCATAAAAATCTTAGTATGCATATGACCCTGATAAATGAATAGACATTTTAGAAAACAATGGGAGTTGATCATGTCTAAATCCCACTGGTTTCAGGAAATCTACCTTGAAGCCAAATGAAAGATGAGATATTCAGTTACTGTACCAGAATAATCCAGGCAGTAGTTTTTCCCATGACATTTTATATTTGCAAAGAAACTGGTTATGTCTCGTTCAATGAAAAGAAGGACTAGGAACGATATGATAGCAGTGTTCCAATATCTCAGGGCTTCCAGAAAGAAGAGGGAGTCAAGCTTTTCTCCAAAGCACCAGAAGGCAGGCTAAGAAGCAATGGATGGAAACTAATCAAAGAGAGAAGCAATCGAGAACTAAGGAGAAATTTCCTGACAGAACAATTAATCTGTGGAACAACTTGCCTCCAGAAGTTGTAAATGCTCCAACACTGGAAATTTTAAAGAAGATATTAGATAACCATTTGTCTGAAATAGTATAGGTTTCCTGCCTGAGTACGAGGTTGGACTAGAAGACTCCAAAGTACCTGTTCTGTTCTGTTCTGTTCTGTTCTGTTCTGTTCTGTTCTGTTCTATTTATTCTATTCTTTAAAACAGTCTTGATGAAGTAGACTCCTGAGATACCAAAGATAGCCAAGAAAATAATGAATTGGATTATAGAATAAATCAACCCAGAATTCTTAAGACCACGCTCAAAATTACAGGTTGTCCTCGACTTAAAACAATTTGTTCAGTGAGTGTTTAAAGTTACAGTGGCACTGAAAAAAGTGACTTATGACCATTTATCACACTTACGGTCATTGCAGCATTTCCATGGTCACATGATCAAATGCTTAGCAACTGACTCTTATTTATGACAGTTGCAGTGTCCTGGGGTCATAATCACCTCCTATGGTTACCTAATTGCCATTTGCAATCTTCACTGCTGGCCTTCCATAAATAAGCAAAGTCAGTGAGGAAGCTGGAAAATCACAATGGCAATCATATGATGTCATGTCTAACCATGCAGCATTTACTTAGCAATCACAATTAGAGCTACTGCTGTAAATCAGGTAAGAAAAGCAAGGTTTTACACCTAGGTAGGAAAAACCAAAGGTACAAGTACAGATTAGGCAAAACCTGGATCAAGATGAAACCTGGTGAGATGGACCTTGGAATAGTAGTGGACAATCACTTGAATATCAGTCACCAGTTTGTAGCATTAGCCAAAAAAGCTAGTCCATGCAAAACTTAATCATTGTCTATAAGAAATAAAGACGTATGGTTCGTGAACATAGCAGTACCTGGAGGCAGTAGAAGAGAAGAGAAGGAACTGGAAAAAATAACCTGACATCAATACTTGGGGAGATCCTGGAAAGCTGATTTGTGAGCACCTAGAAATGAAAAAGCTGATTATTAGAAGTCAGCATGAATTCTTAAAAGCAGGTCATGCCAAACAAACCATATTGCTTTCTTTGATAAAATACGAGGGCTATCCACAAAATAGATTACGTTTTTGTCTGTAGCAAGAAGGGGCGGAGCTAGTGTGGCCATCTTTGGTCTGTGCGTCCACTGCTTAGTCTGCATCTAGTCATGCTAGTGGGAGGTTCGTATTGTTGCCTGTTATTTCACAGCAAACGTTTGAAATGTGTGCTGCAATTGAAAATCCCGTGAGTTGTGAGGTGCGATCAGTGATAAGGTTTTTGTTGGCAAAAAACCATAAACCGATTGAAATTTTTTGGCAACTGTGTGAAGTGTACAGGGACAACATCATCACTGAAGGTGCAGTGTGCCAATGGTGCATTAAGTTTAAAAATGGACGAACTAACGTTCATGGTGAACAGTGGAGTGGACGTCCAAGCATTGTGACTGATGAACTAGTCATGAAAGTCAATGACAAGATTTGTGAAAACCGCCATTTCACAGTAACGGAACTTTCGCTTAGTTTTCCACAAATTTCATGCAGTTTGTTGCATGAAATTGTTCCACAAAAGCTAGGCTACCACAAATTTTGTGCAAGATGGATGCCAAAAATCCTGACAGAAAACCACAAGAGTCATCGTATGGCCGCATCATTGACATTTCTGTACTCTTACAACAAAGATGGAGGTTCATTTCTTGATCGAATCGTAACTGGAGACGAGACTTGGGTCAAACATGTGAACAGTGAGACCAAATTGCAGTCTGTGGAGCGGGGGCACACAAATTCCCCCCCAAAACCAAGAAAATGTTTGCAAACGTTCTCTGCAAGGAAGATTATGGCGACTGTTTTTTGAGATAGGCAAGGTGTGCTTCTTATCAATTTTCTGGAACATGGTGCAACAATAAACTCTGTGAGGTATTGTGAAACGTTGCAAAAACTAAGAAAAGCAATTCAGAACAAGCGTAGAGGAAAGTTAAGCTCAAAAATTTTGTTTTTGCATGACAATGCCCGACCACACACAGCAAATCGCACTTGAGAAGTCCTGAATGCTTTCAAGTGGGAGATTTTTCCTCATCCGCCCTACAGCTCTGATCTTACACCAAGCGACTACCATTTGTTTCAGAGGATGAAGACCTGGCTTGGAACACAGCGCTTTGATGTTGACGACGGGGAACTGCGGGGAGGCATGACTCACTGGCTCAAATCTCAGGCAACTGAATTTTATGACAATGGAAATTACAAAGCTTGTTCACCGCTATAAGTGCCTCAATTTGTTCAGTGAATATGTAGAAAAGTACTATTTAAGTGTCACTTTCAAGTGTATATAATAAAACAAAATTCCTACACTTTGTTTTTTTTCTATCGCAAAACGTAATCTATTTGGTGGATAGTCCTCATAACTAAATTAACGAACCGAGGAAATGTGGTGGATATAGTATACTTGGACTTCAGTAAAGCATTTGACCATAGGCTACCTCTCGGTAAGATAGAAAAATGTGGTATAGTCAGATCACCACCAGCTGAACTTGTAACTGGCTGACCAATCACACACTATGTGTAGTCCTCAATGGAACTACATTGACATGGATGGAAGGATGCAGTGGGGTTCTGTCTTAGGCCCACTACACTTCAACATCTTCACAAACGGTTGAGATGCAGGGATAAAACTGGAATTCATCAAATTTGTGGATGACACCAAGCTGGTGGGGGAATTGCAATCACTTTAGAAGAGAGGCTCAAGATCCAAAAGGATCTTGACAGACTTGAACACTGGGCCCTATCTGTTGTTGTTACTTGTGAAGTCGTGTCCAACCCATCACGACTCCATAGACAACATTCCTCCAGGTCTTCCTGTCCTCTACCATCCGCTGGAGTCCATTTAAGCTCACACCTACTGCTTCAGTGACTCCATCCAGCCACCTAATTCTCCATTGTCCCTTTCTTCTATTGCCCTCAATCGTTCCCAGCATTAAGCTCTTCTCCAGTGAGTCCTTCCTTCTCATTAGGTAGCCAAAGTATTTGAGTTTCATCTTCAGGAGCTGGCCTTCTTAAGAGCAGTCAGTGTTGATCTCCTCTAGGACGGACCGGTTTGATCACCTTGCAGTCCAAGGGACTCATAGGAGTCTTCTCCAACACCAGAGTTCAAGGGCCTAAATTCTTTGGCCCTATCTAACAAACTCCGTTCTGAGAAAAATAAGACTTTGTAATTCGGCAAGAAAAACCAAATGCTCAGGAAGAGAATAGATGGTGAGAGGGAGCAGGGGGTTAGACCAAAAGATCTCCAAGGTCTCTCCCATCTCTGCTATTTTGTATTCTTCTGAAAAATGAACTTGTCAGCAATGACATTGAGGATTTTTTTAAAACAATATCTTCTCGATGTTTTCTTTTTAGTCTGCATTCTTTCATCAGCATGGTTGCACCACAAATGATACCAATGCCAAGTATAGCAGTCGTACTGCACAGCTCTACAGAGACAAGATTAGATCTCTTGCAACTCAGGCAACACGGAAATATGGCACAGATGTAAGTAATGTACATATTTTACAGTGCTTACTGATTTTGTGTTGTTCAGTCATCTTAATATTTATAAAGCTAAAATGATATGGTATTGTATCTTGGTATTCATATATGTCAAAATGTTGCAGATAATTTGAAAAGAGAAAGCATATTGTATTTTCAGTATCAATACTATTATCTTTTAAGGTTTGCTTTTCTGCTTATTATAACCAGTTCATATGCAAAGATAAAATATACCATACTGTTCTTATTGTACGGCAGTGTCCATACTCTTTGTTGGATCCCTACAATTAATTTGCAAAAACAGTTGCATTTGACTGAAATGATTGAGCCTAATTGTTGGGGCTGAGATACTGGGCAGAAGTTCATCTGCATTAAGGAACTCTTGATATACAACACAATTAAGCCCCAATCTCTGTTACTCAGCAAGACAGTTCATTGAGTTTTGCCCCCATTTTACAGCCTTTCTTGCCAGAGATGTTAAATGAATCATGAAAGTTGTTAAGTTGGTAAAACAGCTGTTCAGTGCATCTGGTTATCCCATTGACTCTGCTTGTCTTGTCAGAAGGTCACATGAACCAGGACACTGCAACCATCAAAAATACATGTCGGTTGCAAGGAGCCTAAATTTTGATCACATAGTCATGGGGATGCTGCAAAAGTCATACATGTGGAAAAATAGCCACAAGTCACTCTTTTCTACTGCTGTTGTAACTTTGAACAATTACTAAATGAATATTTATAAGTCAAGGATTCTGGGTAATGAGTGCACTCCAGAACACCTTTTCCGAATTTAATCCAAAAAGCTTAAAGCTTTATAATTACAAGCATCAGCAATTTCATCTTGTTCACAGCCAATTTGTCCAGTATTGTGTAATGGTTTCAGAAAACCAGTAGAATGATACTTTTTTTTCTACATTAGGAAACAGATGAAAAATGTTGTGCAAGCACTTTAAACAAAAAGAAAAGCAAAGAATCCTGGAAAACTTCTCACTTGTGTTTATGCTATTGTGTATTTTAGTTATGGATAGATGGCTCCGGAGCCCCTCCTTTATCACCTCAAGAGAAAGAAGAGGACTTCTTCACCTCTCATAGCTCTACTCGGGTATAGAATAAATGAAAAGTTTTTAATTTCATGGAATTTTACCTATATGTGAATGATGGGAGGTAAGCTAGTGTGGACATCAATAGAGATGTCTCAGTGGCACCCAAAATATTGGTTTACCCCTGTTATATTCCTATACATCACAGTAAAATGCTGAAAGTTGATCATGTCTCCCCAAAGTCTTCTCCAGGTTAAATAAATAAATGTATCTAGCAGTTTTTCTTATGTTATTTCCTTTCAGCCTTTCGGTCATCTTGGACAGGTTTTAATTGCCCTTTCTAAAACACTATAGTCTAGGTACCTTCTATTAAATTTAGAATAAAAAGGAACGGTAAGTACTCCTGTCCAGGGTGTTCTTTCATCCTATGCTTATCCCTTTGATTCTTCCTGTTGAAGTGACATTGACCCTGCTAAAATTCTTTATGCTGATTTCTAGACCCTCCTGAATCTTAAATTGAGTAATACAAAGCCTTGGACAGGGGTGGGGAATTATGGCCCTTTTATGACTTGTGGACTTTAACTCCCAGTATTCTTCAGCCAGCCATAGTTCCTGACCTCTGGCCTAGAACAAAGTCCTCTGATCAACAACCCAGCACCTTCCAGCTTAATCCTGTTGTGGTTAGCCAGCAGCACATGGGGATGGCTGAGGAGAGTGAGGACTCAGATGAGGGGCCAGGACCATTAGGGAGTAGACTGCTGCCTTCAGAGATTATGGGGGCTGGCAGCAGTGATGAGAAGGTTCCTGAGGAGCCTGTGCCAAGTGCGTGTGCGCGCAGGGCTGCTCGTAGGAAAGAACAGCTGCAGCAGCACAGGCGACTCAGGAGTAAGGCTGCAAGGTAATGACCCCTTCTTCAAGAAGATAAAAGCCAGTTGTGAATTGGACGTTTTTTGTAGATATTTTCAAAGACATTTTGAAACTCAAGACTTGTGAACATTGCAGTATTTTAGTTGGTATTTGAAGACTCTTGTGTTGTAAAATATTTCTATGTAACCTTATCTGTTATTCTTGGCACAGTTTTGACGAGGCTCATGCTTATCAAAGTTAATTAGTTTGCAGCAGCCTTTTAACCGGGGATTCGTCAGAATTATTAAAAGGTTTCTGTTCCTTTTGTTTTGTGTTGGTTTTATTGGACAAGGGTTTGGATCAGAATAAATCCATTGGTTACAGTTGTTCAGCCATCTCATTTTCATCTAGTGGTAGTAATATTCTAATTCACATGTTGTCAGTAGAACCTAATGGGGAATTTATTGGATGCTTCGCTGAAATCAAAATATGCTAAGTCCATCACAATCCCATGGTCATATTTGAGATAGTTGCTTGGCCTAATTTATTTTTGACAAATCTGTAATAAATCCAAGAAATTATTTTTTAAATGCCTATCCTCCTCCTCCTCATCTTGCCAACCGGGCCCATAGTACTTGCTGATGCTGTGAGTCCATCTTATTTAGGTCTCTTTCATGGACATTTTTTATCAAGTGGGATCCATTCTATGACTGCTTTGGTCTACCTGGCATCAGTTCTTCTTCCTATGTGATCAGCCTATTTTCCATTTCCATTCTTTTACTCTCTGGATGATATTGTATACTTTCATTTGTTCTCTAATCCATATATACACACCCACCCATACACCCACCCATACAAATCACATTCCTCCTCCTCCTCTTCATTGTTTTCATTTGACTACCTTCTTTGTCCTGGGAAATTCCTTGATGCAGTTTTCCCTCTTCAGAGGCTTCCTGTATCTGATCCAAGATTTCACCATTTTCCCTGGTAAAATAGAAGATGACCAGCTTTGCCTCAGGATGCTTTACCTCCTCTTCCAGAAGAGCAATCAGCCTTCATTTATAGCATATATAAATTCTGTCTGTGGAAGGAAAGCAAACATGACACATTTTCTGCCATAAAAGAAATTCTGTTTGTCTTCATGCAAAAAAAAAAAAAAAAAGATCCTGTTTGTTCACTCTTTAAGCTTTCTCATTGAAAACTTGGCTGCTTTATTTGTCCCCTGAACCTAACTTAGAACTAGGTCAGCAACAAGCAATATCTGTCACACAGTGAGCAGTGAGTATCACTCCAAGAACAATCAGCAACCCTTCCACCTTCCTAGCTCTTCTGCTGTCTCCCCTCTCCTTGTCCTGTTTCTTCTCAGTTGAATTCCCTGTCAGGCCTCTGTCCGGTCTATCTTCACATGCTCACTAAAGCTAATACAATTCTGATTGAATACAAATCCATTTAATTTGGGTTAGAAGAAATCTTACAGACTAAATGTATTTTTTGTACATGCATATTGATAGTAAAATATTTCACTACCCCCCACTACCTGGGACTTGAAACTAAAACTTCCTCGTGATTCATATAATTTTTCAGCTGTATTTCTGAATGAGATGTCAGAAAAACATCTTTACATATAATATCTTAATATCTTATATACATGAAAATTAATCTGTACCTAAACTAATTCTGATGGGCTTAATAATTCTTTGGACTTCAACATTGCTAATAACTGGGATTCCCCCCCCCTTTTTTTTTTTGTGTAGGTTATTGACCAGAAATCATCACCACAGGAAACAATTAATCCACAGCAGAATTCTTCAGAAAATAATTCAGAAAGCAAAGACGGTATAGTTGATCAACTTCATTTCTAAAATGTGTGACAAAATGTAGCGAATATGTAAAAATTCCTAAATCCTGTTGATTGTGTTTTTATAAGATCATTGGACAAATAGCTTTTATTAGTTGTAATGCTTTTAAAAACATATACAAAACTACTTACGCAAAACGAGATAAGTTTTGCTTCTTTATAACCCATGCCAGTTATTGTCACACATGGAAACTTCTACAAATATGACTGTATCTGATATAAATATATATGCTTTAAATTTGCCTATTATAATCAGTTCAGATCCAGATAAATTTTCAGCATACTGCGACTGTCTTTAATTCAAATAGGTATGAACGGAAGTGGACTAACTGGGAAAACAGGAAGTTGAATTGACTGTACATGAATCAAGGATTTAGAACTGTATTAATCTTTAACATTTATATATTTGCTGTTTTTTTATATTTCTAGAAGATCCAGAATATGGACCGAGTGTTGATTATCTTAGTGTATCACCTGAAGCTTCTTTAGGTAAACAGTACAGAAGAAAAAGATATATGAATGCCTACATATGTAGCAGGATGGATAAAACAGTACAAATCTTATGTTGACTTGTCAGCAATTTCATAGCAATAATTATCCTAGCCCTTAACAGCTAACTATTAGTAGAGTTCAGAAGATGCCATGAATCAGATTTACACATTATTGCCACACATATATTACTGAGATATGTTTTAGAACACAACTTTCTTCTGATAGCATCTGGCTTATTTATATTTGATATATTATATTTATATTATAAATATATATATATTTATATTTTTATATTTTTATTTGAGGATGTAGTGACTAGCATCATATAATAGAGCCACGATTCTGAATATTCTGTACAGAATTTTTGCAGTTCAGCCAGAAATATCTTTCCACTTAGAGTATTCTGAGCCTTCATTCCTGATGTTAGTTTTTCAGTTGACATGCTGCATCCACTTTTAAGCTATATAACATTTAAATGAACAAACCGAATAAAGACACACTCCCTTTAGGAGATCAGAAATATGCTAACCTTGTTATGGGCATATTTCCGGCAAGATGGAGAAATTTAAATTGTTTCTTCCTTCATTCTGAAATGGTACAACTCCCACACATCAGGACCATATGTTATTTCTTGTGGTGTGGGTGAGGGGGAGTTTGGTAAATTGGCTTTTAGAATCAATACAGCTGCATTCTTGTATAAAGCATATGTTTGTTTAGTTAGTGATACATATTTTTTATCTCTTATTTTAGCCAACTTGGAGAAGGTAAATACTTCAGGCACGGCACCTAACAAAGGTGACTGGATATTTTAGTTATCCTGTTTTGCTGCTTCAGTTTCCACATACTTCTGTGGAATAGAGCATTATATTAATTTCCTTAGTTTGTATTATCAGTCCCAGCAAATATACCTACATGCTTCTAATTTCTTTTTCAATTTTCTCTTGCTTCTGAGCTTACTTTAAAAAAAAACTTTTGATATAACTTAAAGAGCATTGAGAATTGTTTGGTAGCCCCGTATTTTAACATGTTACATCTTTGAGGTGGCTTTCATATGGAAATCCAAAACTAGTTTGCATGCAGCTGACTAGACAGAACTGGCAATAGATGATGACTGCTCTGTTATTTACTTTATTGTGTTGATATCTGTTTGTTACATTTTCTGAACAGTTTATTGCTTGTAGGCAATTCATGTTACTTGGCCTTTGACCTTAAGAATCCTATTCTATTCGATCGGGATTCAATTTTCTCCTCCCACTGAAGGAAGTTATTAGGAGCTAGAAGTGATGCCATAATTTTTTTTCACTCTGTTTACATAGAACAAAGCACTACATGTTAAGTGCTTTTTTCTTTTATTTTTCTTTTAGCTGTTTAGAGTGGCATACAGCAACTAATTCTTAATTGGATCCCTTTCCCGGGTCAGCAGTAGTAGTTGTAGATAACATTAATAGGTAAATCTTGTGGCAAAAGTGGATTTACTTGGTGAGAAATGGCATAATTTCTTCTAAGTTTATTTTGGCAATAAATGCATTGAAGCTTTTAGTAGCTGCCTCAAAATATTCAAGAGTCCCATATTGAGATTCCCATAGTTCTCTTTTGTCAGATGTTTTCCGGACAGTTGCATATTAGATGGAGGAAAGTGTTATGTTCTGGCTTTCATTTATTTGGAGAACTGTTCATAAACAGTTAAAACTGTATTATACTAAGCTGATCCTGTTTAGAGGTACAACATTTCATGATTTACAGAATCATTACATGGTTTTGTACATAGGTTGTATCTTTTTCTATGTATTAATTATCTCCTTTTCCTTTTCACTTCACTTACTTTTATTAGCTGCTTTCACTACTTTGGTTCTCTTAGCTTTTTCATCCATTGTCTCATATGAAATTAACTGGTTATTCTGTAGTGGCATTCTACTAGCTCAGCAATCCATTGTTTTTAATCATACATCCCCCAACTGTTATGTTTTCATTTCTACTTTTTCTGTACAAGTGCAGTAAAATGACGGTCAGACACATATACAAATCTGGTAGTAATAAATACGTATCTTGTTTGCTGTAATATTAATAGCAGTAGCACTTGTAAAGCACTTACCGCTTCGCGGTGCTTCATAGCCCTCTCGAAGCGGTTTATAGAGACAGCATATTGCCCCCAACAGTCTGGGTCCTCATTTTATGATCCTGGAAGGATGGAAGTATGAGCCTGTGAAAATTGAACTGTTGGCAGCCAGCAGTCAGCTGAAGTAGCCTGTAATACTGCATTCTAACCACTGCGCCATCTCAGCTCCTAATAATATACCATGTACCCTTTAGTCTAGTCCTATTGCCATTGTTAATCAAATTTCCTTTGAAAAACAAGAGATATCTCTTTTGGCCTGCATAGTTCCACAGACATTAACACAAAAGTTAATTCCCCTGCCCTCATTGCTGTGTGGCACAGGAAATACTTACAAAGGCTAAAATTTCCAAATCTCACCCATAATACTGGAGTTTCTTGGTGTGAGACCACTCTTCCTTGGCTTCTGAGATCAGTAAGGACTGGCCAGGCACTGTCATCTGTTGAAGCATCATTATGACAATGCTCACCTCCGAGGTACATGGTATTAATCCATCTTGGCTTTATGATTGATAAGTTGTTGGTGAGATTTACCACACTGGAGAAAAGACTGTTGGGACAGATTTCTAATTCTGAAAAACTGCATTTCAGTTCACTTCAGTAAGGCGTTTGTTAAAATAGACCATAACCTACTATTTGATAAAATAGAAAAATGTGGGTTAGACAGTATCACCACCAGATAGATTTGTAACTGGTTGACCAACCGCACTCAACGTGTAGTCCTCAATAGACCTGCATCTACACAGATGGAGGTATGCAATGGGGTACCCCAAGGCTCTATTTTAGGTCCACTATTCTTCAATATCTTCATCAATGATTTGGACAAGGGGATAGATAGGGAATTCATCAAATTTACAGATGACAATAAACTAGCAGGAATAGCTAATACTCCAGAAGATAGATACAAAAGGTATCTATTTTAAGATACAAGAGGATCTTGACAGACTTGAACATTGGGCACTAACAAAATGAAATTCAATGGTGAAAAAAGTAAGGTTCTACATTTAGGCAAGGAAAACCAAATGCACAGGCACAGTATATGTAATACCTTGTTTGATAGTAGTAACTGTGAGAGGGATCCTGGAGTCCTTATGGACAATCACTTAAATATGAGCCAGCAATGTGCTACAGCTGCCAAAAAAAGCCAACATAGTTCTAGGCTGCATAAACAGAAGGATAGAATCAAGATCACATGAAGTGTTAATATCACTTTGGAATACTGCATCCAGTTTTGGTCACCACGATGTAAAAATATGTTGAGGCTTGAGAAAGAGTGCAGAGAGGAGATGAGGGGACTGGACACGAAAACATAAAAGAACGGTTGCTGGAATTGGGTAGGTCTAGGTTAATGAAAAGAAGGGCTGGGATGGAAATTGATTCAAGGAGAGAAGCAATCTAGAACCAAGAAATTTCCTGACAGAACAATTAATCTGCCTCCAGAAGTTGTAAATGCTCTAACACTGGAAGTTTTTAAGAAGAGATTGGATAACTGTTTGTCTGAATTGGCGAAGGGTTTCCTGCCTAAGCAGAGGGTTAGACTAGAAGACCTCCAAGGTCCCTTCCAATTCTGTTATTTTATTCATTTTTATTTTATGTCTCAGTTGGTAAAACCGTTGAGGGACTTAATTGATTTACTTGTGTACAAATATGCAATTATTTTATTCAACTTAAGATGTCATCTTACTTTCCCCTAAAAAAAACTCTTATGTGGACATTCTTGAGAAACATATTTCCTTTTTTATATTCTTTTCTTGAAAAATATAGAACTTTGGAAATGCATTGATTTATAAGCAGCTGCCTAGGATTCCCTTTCTCTGGCTGATTACATATTTTTAAATGTTGAAAACTAATTCCATATTATATTGTATTGCTTTTCCTAATTCTTTAAGTTAAATGGGCAATTCTAGTGTTTTTTTTAACAGATATCACTGTTAATGCTAATTTCATCCTGTTACAATGTGCATAATTCATAGATTGTGTATTTTTCTTACAGAAATCAGTTGTGTGATGAAGAAGAAACCAAATCAAGTAAAAAAGGGAGTAAGTGTTTAGACTGATATTTTCAAGACTCTTTTAATGGGCTGCTCAAGAGATTCATGCACTTTTTTATTTGGTTGTGGAAGTTACTATATGAAGAGTTATGTAGCTCTGAATTAATCAAATTAGTCCTCAGTAGCTAGGCCTGTTTGCAGAACATCCTCTTAAAAAGTGACATTCTGTTATTAACTAGGTGAGGGGGGGGGGAGAATTGAACATTCCTCATGAGATTCATGCCCACTGCTCTTAAATTGGCCCATAGGCCTCCACTACAACAGGATGCAGACAAATTATGAAAATTATGGTGTAATGCATATAAAACAACTTACACCAGTCAAGCAACAGGAAACAATGTTAACTGAAATAATGAGGGAGGGCACCATGCACCTGTGGTCTCATTGAATTCATTGTGGCTTGCTGCAGATGCCACTGGACTGGGTTATACATCCATTTAGATGTCTATGGAGATTCTCAGTCATTCAGGTCATGGTGGTCCCAAAGATGCTTTTTCAAGAGGCAACTGGACTTTCCAGCACCATCCAGTCAGAGCTGAAGGAGCTTCTTGGATGAGAAGCAAACTGTCTTCAAAGAAAAAGCAGAACATCCAGTTACCTCTTGAAAAAGCACCTTTGGGACATCCATTTAAAGAGATATTTGCCAGTCTTATTTCCATGTTTATAGGACTGATTTGGGAGCAAGCAGTAGTAATTTGATAAGCATTTTCTTAATTCCATGCATGCCTTGTCTGCTTTTCTATATTTTAGATGTAAGCTGCATTTCATGTGATTTATATCTAGCCACACAAGCAGGTGCAATTAGTATGCATTTTTTATATTCATCTTACAATGTTGCTTTACCAAATTTTACATTCAAATTGTTCATTAACTGCTTTCAAAGCAAAATTGGAACCTTTTTTTTTCTACTGTGGTAACTACTAACCATAGATTTGCCTCATCCAGCAATCAAAATATAATAGTGGCACATCAACTACAAATTACAGCCCACAAATCAGGAGTTGCAAGGCTGCCCTAGGAACTGCAAAGCATCGTGAATGCAGAAGCCAAGCCTTGCTGGCATGGTTTCCCTTCCCTTTACTAGAGCAGTTTCCTTTCCAATTTGTCCTAAAAAAAAGAAAATATGAAATAACATGCATTCTTATAGTGTGATAACTTTTTTCATTTTTCCTTCACATCCAAATTAAAGGTTGGAGCTAAGAAATGTGGTTTGGGGGCCCAGAAAATGAGCAGCAAGAGTTTTAACGAGATAGAAAAACAAGCACAGGCAGTAGATAAACTGAAGGAATCTGGCAAATCAACAGAGAAGGAAGAACCACTGTAAGTAGAGTTCGCTGGGCACCTGTTTAGATTTTCTCTTCAATGGGTATTTGAGTGGAAAATGTTTGAATACCCTCTGATACCAAGAATTTTAGGGATGATACCTAATTTACTTTGGTATAGGCCCTGGAACTAAGGCAGTGTGATGGCTCAGCAGTTAAGATGCTGGGCTTGTCGGCTGGAAAGCTGACATCCCAGGTTCAAGACTTTGCTTAAGCCCATGTCACACTGAACCAACGGATGCAAAGAGGATGTAAAACGGACAAAAAACCTTGCCATCCGTTCGAAAACGCGATGTACTCACTGCCTCCGTTTGGCTTCCTCTCTATCCATCCAGCATCCGTTTATGGACGTTTCATCCGCTCAGAAAGTTTTGGGCTGCCTAAAACTTTTGCGCGGAAAATGTATCCAGTTCGTCCGTTCTGCATCCGCTATGCATCCGTTACGCATCCGTTACGCATCCGCTATATCTGCTTGGCGTCTGTTCCACATCCGCGTAACTCCATCCGCCCGGATGCAGGGAGGAAACGGAACGGATGCAGAACGGATGCAGAATGGATGCCTCGCGGATGCAGCACGGAAACAAAGCGTTTAAAACGGAAAAAACGTTCGCAGAGGGGACCTATCTCGGATATTAAGGATGTCTACAGGATGCCTAGAGGATGCCTAGAGGATGCCTAGCGGAAAACCTATACTGCCTATAAAAAGGGGGAGCAACTCGCCTGCATCTCACTTTCAGAACAGCAGCCCAGCAGTGCAGACCTCTGCAGCCTTCATCTGGCTCTTGCTCTTCCACAGCATCCAGTCATGTCCACCGTGGATTGTAACAAAGTCCTTTCGGCAGCCACCATCGTTCTGCAACAGTGCGAAGCCATCTGCAGGCTCTGTGAACTCTACTGTGAGAAGAAAAGGAGCCACCCAAAAAGAGTCTGGATCCGAAGATGGTTCGCCAGAAGAGCAGAGGACGGACTGTACAACAAGCTGATGGTGGAGCTCAGGAGCGAAGACACTCGGGCGTTCCAGAACTTCATGAAGATGCCTCCAGCCATGTTTGACGAAGTTGTGCAGCGGCTGACACCCAGGTTGACCAAGGCAAACACCAACTTCTGGCCCAGTCTGGACCCTGGGCTGAAGGTGGCACTGACTCTGCGCCACCTGGCCTCAGGGACCTCCTACAGGAGCATGCAGTATGGCTGGAGGGTGCCATCCAACACCATCAGCATTGTGGTCAGAGAAGTGGTGCAGGCCATCATCGAAGAATACAAGGAGGAGCTCCTCCAGTGCCCCTCCACTGAAGAAGGATGGAAGAAAGTTGCAGAGCAGTGGTATCAGAAGTGGAACTTCCCCCACACCGTTGGAGCCATAGATGGCAAGCACGTGGCCTGCAAATCTCCAGCCAAGTCGGGGTCCACTTATTTCAAATCCAAGGGCTTCTTCAGCATCATCCTCTTCGCCATGGTCGATGCTGACTACAAGTTCATGTACATCGATGCTTCAGGCAACGGCTCATCTTCAGATGCCCAGGTATACAATGCCAATCACCTCAAGGAGGAGCTGGAAGGCAACCTCATTGTGGGCTTCCCAGATCCAGAACCCCTGCCCAACAACACACAAGATGTGCCCTACTTCATCGTGGGGGATGACGACTTCTCCCTCACAACCTACCTCATGAAGCCCTACACCTCCAGACTCCTCACCCGTGAAGAGAGGATCTTCAACTACAGGCTCTCCAGGGCAAGGCGGGTGGTGGAGAACGCCTTTGGCATCCTGGCCAACAGGTTCCAGGTACTTCTCACCACCATGCAGCATTGCCCAGAGACCGTCAGGAGGATCATGGAAGCTTGCTGCATCCTGCACAATCTCATGCGCACCCGCTACCCAGTCTTGCAGAACAGGCTCGTGGACCTCCAGCAAGGCAATGGGGACATGGAGCCTGGGGAATGGAGGCAAGGGCGAAACCTGATCGACACTGAGGATGTGCAAGGCCCCAACAGAGCCTCACATGAAGTGAAGAAGCAACGCAACCTCCTGAGACAATGGTGCAACTCCCCAGCTGGAGCAGTGGAGTGGCAAGATGCTTAATGGATGCTTCCTTCAGCCTGTCTCATCACACGGATGAGATTGGGCCATGTATGTTTGGTTGGCCTACAATGAACAGGGCGTTTAATAAAGAGTTGTGTTTATGTTGACATGTGTGGATAATTATTACATTATTATTGATAATAAAGGGCCGTAGGTGTGGCACCTGGGAGGGTGGACCATACAGTCCCACTATGCTTGCACTGGAGGTTTATCTATCCCACAGCTATTACCCATCCCACAGGTATCCCTGCCCATCCCACAGCTATCTCAACCCATCCCACAGCTATCTTAAGCCATCCCACAAGCATGCAAAGGCTTAAACCATTTCTAAAAGTTTCCACCAAAACTTTATTAAAAAAAAGAAGCAAGTGTGTGAATCATAAATAGACTTTATTAACAACAAGCTATACAACAAAAAAGAGTCTCTGGCACTCCTCTTGGTCGCTCAGTTCCAGGGGTGAAGGGTGCAGGTGCTGTGGAGGTGGCTGGTGCTGGAGTGCTTGTCATCAGCTCCTCCAGAAGCAGAAACAGCAGAAGCGCCAGCCCCAGAAGAGCGAGCCCGTGCTGCAGAAGCCCCAGCAGAACCAGAGTGAAGGCCAGGGGGCGGGATGGTAGCCCTGTCCCTCTTGCCAGGGCTGGCAGCAGATGGCTGAGGCTTGCTGTGCTTCCGCATGGTTGTGGGGTTGCTGGCTGGCAGGGAGGCTGGCAGGAACCAAGGCTGGCAGCAAGGCTGGCAGGGAGGCTGGCAGCAAGGCTGGCAGGGCAGGCAGGCAGGGCAGGCAAGGCAGTCGATGTGTCTGGCAGCAGGTCTTTCCTCTGAATGGCGACCTGCTTCCGAGCTGCTTCCGTTATATCCGCGGGGCTGACGCAATGCATCCTCCCCGCATGCGCAATTAACGCCAGGCATCCATTAGGCTTCCGCTGTGGATCCGCTGTGCATCCGCTTCATCCGCTCGGCGTCCGCTCTGCATCCGCTGTATTCGTTCTGCGTCCGCTTCACTGAGGCTCCCCCGGAAGCCCTGTGGTTGCGCCATCCGCTCCCATTCGCTTCCATCCGCTGGGCTTCCGTTCCGCATCCGCTTTGCATCCGCCCTGTGTCCTCCCCGCGTCCGTGTTATCCACTCCGGTTATGCAAATTTTTGCCCCTTTTGAGAGCGGATAACAATGGATGGAACATTTTGCTCATCCGCTGTGTCCTTTTTGCATCCGTTGGCCAGTGTGACATGGGCTTTAGCTCCTGCCCATCTAGCAATTTGAAAGCATGCAAATGTGAGTAGATAAATAGATACTACCTCAGTGGGGAGGAAACAGTGCTCCGCAACATTTAACTGGCCACATGACCACAGAAATGCCTTCAGACAGCAATGGCTCATGGGCTCGAAATGTAGATGAACTGTAGTCGGCAATGGGTGGAATAAATTCCACAGAGACTCCTTTCATGCCTGGAATTAAATAATAGTATGTCGTCATTTTTGAAAAAAATGATTTAATACCTTAGAACTTAATAGGCTGTTTTTATCATATATGAATGTACCGTATGGGTCAATTTCTGAATAAATCTGAATTCACTTCATAATCAGTTGAGACTTTCAATAAATTTCAATAAATTTCAATAAAAACATGAATACACTTTAATTATTTTAAATTGCAAGGAGAAAATGGAGCAAACATTTACATTGTGTATTGTTTACTTCCTATATATACTTTCTGTTACTTTCATGGATAGAATAGACATTGTATTTAAATAAACAGTGCTGCCAGTTGCAAATATTCCTCCAAGTTGCACACACTTTTCTTGATAAATTATGGAAATGTTTTTCCAGATTCAATGTTTACAAAAATGTATTAAGCTATCAAAATGGGATACCAAGCTACTCTTAATGACTTCACTTCTTTATGACATTGATTAAATACTTGTTTTGCAATTTGCTAAAACTTCTTCTAAAAGTAGGTTAGAAAAATTATTGCATCTTTCTTTGAAGAACTATGTTCTGATATTTTTGATTTTGTTAATGCTGTCAGACAGAAATAACAGTAAGTGTGATTTTTGTCTTGTAAATGAAAACTCAAAAGAATATTCATTGAAAGCTTTTGTAGCATATTTGCATGGCTTTCAAGATAGGAATTAATATCACATAACTTCATAGTCAGATTTCTTCAGATAGCTGTTCATTTGTTGAATTAGTAATTCATTTCCATTTACCTGTTATCTCTTTAATATCTGTTAATAAAGTATCTGGTAATCTAAGATATTTTCCTTTAGATCACTTTTATACATCTTCATTTCTGTTCCACACCATTACAAAGGATTCATCAAATACACCAGGAGTATATGCTAAACTAGTAATTTGTTATGAAAATCAAATATATATAATTGATTCATATTATTTTCCTAATATGTCTGTGTTCATACACTGCACTATCCAACTGTTATGATTTGTGTAGAGTTCTACTTACTTACAATTTGCAGCAGCAGCTGCTCTCAGATTGAAGATACTCCAATACTAAGAAACATTCAGGATATTTTTATCCAGTATATCTTCTAAATTGGCATTATATTTTACCTATTGAAAGGAGCAAGAATATGGGGTGTTTATTAGTAGGGATTAATCTGGAGGATCCTTAAGTCCACTATAAATATTCCTGCTACCTGAACAGTTAAGAAAAAGAAGTTCATCTCCATTTTAGATTAAGTTTAGCAGCATAGCTAAATTAGGATAAACCATTATTCTCAACTATGATTAGCAGAAGCAAGCAAATGTAGTTTATAAAAGTTAGCTTGTTTTAACTAATTATCGTTAGGTGCAGGCACAGTTAAACTCTAATTACTGACATCTGAAACAATTGTTTCCAGCTTTTTCTTTACAATCCTTCTGGAAAAGGTAGGACTTCATCATTAACAGTGCATGGGGTTGGCAAGTCGTGCCCATCTTTCCCTATTATAATATCACACACTTTAATCATAAACACATCAGTATCCTGTCACTAGCTCCTGTAGTGTACTTTGCAGGAGGTTGGAAAGCCAAACAAACTTTATTCTTCTAAGAGGAACACTGCTTGCAATTAATATCTATATCCATATTTGTAGGTCTATCGGATTTGTAAATGATCTGGTAGGGCCAGTCTTCCCCAAATACAATTTTCATTATTCCCCGGCATTGCCAAAGAGAAAAGAGCATTGTGGGTAATGATGCTCTCTGAGCTTGGTTGTTTGCTTGCATATGCTTCATTATCTAACTAGATAACATCATCAGTGCTAGTGAGGATGGGATTTGCTCCAGTGGTGGAATTTAGAAATTTTTACTACCAGTTCTGAGGGCATGGCTTGGTGGGTGTGGCAGGGGAAGGATGCTGCAAAATCTCCATTCCCTCCCCACCCCACTAATCTACTGACCAGCTCCATTCTCCTGTGCTGGGCAACAAAAGAAGACCCAACTGATCAGTTGGGACCCAATGGGAGGCAGAAAATAGATGGAGGCAGGGCCAGTCAAAGGTGGTATTTGCCGGTTCTCCAACCTACTCAAAATTTCCACTACCAGTTCTCTAGAACTGGTCAGAACCTGCTGAATCCCACCTCTGCTTTGCTCCCAGTTTATATAGAGTAGCTTTCCCTGCCAATGTTGGTGGAGATATGGTTTTATCCTTGGTAGTTCCTTGATTAAATGATTGTTTACTGTTTTATTGTTTGTCTAATATCTACATCTTTAGCCCTATCCCTATCTCCCCCACCCTCGTCTCCCCTCTTTATCAACACACATGCACACAAACATTTATCTGTATATAAGAGATAGTTTAGTCACGTGGTTAAAGCACTGAGCTAGAAAGCAGGAGACAAGTGAGTTCAAGTCCAGCCTTAACCATGAAAGCCAGCAGAGTGACTTTGTGGAAGTTACTCTCTCCCAGCCCAACTTACTTCATATGGTGGTTGTTGTGGGGAAAATAGGAAGAGAAAGGTGTTTTTGATTTGTTTGCTGCCTTGAATTGTTTGTAAATATAGTAGGATACAAATAGATAAAAATATATATCTGTATGTATGTGTAAATGTGTAGATGTGATTTTATCTTTTTAGAGATTAAAAAAATATGGTTATCTTTTAGGTTTATTGAGATAAAATGTACACACCATTGAAAAGCGACAATAAAAATCAAGAAGGAAACAAAAAGACCAGAATATATCCTTCTCAGCAACCAGCAACCAGATAAACAGGGTTAACACCAAGTTTAGAGAGCACTGAGGATTCTACAGTTCTATATATATTCTCTTTTATTTGATTAAAGATGATAGATAGATAGATAGATAGATAGATAGATAGATAGATAGATAGAT
>BLBF01000022.1:3428901-3491234 GCA_015471245.1 Laticauda colubrina | reverse complement strand
GATAGATAGATAGATAGATAGATAGATAGATAGATAGATAGATAGATAGATGGATGGATGGACCATCACTTCAAGGAAAACTGCTTTTGTTATGCAATATTACAAAATAGCCACAATTTTTCCTGATTGACTTTTGGACTGTAGATGTGTCCTGTTTCCTGTAGTTTGAGTTCAGAAACTCTTTTTCTTATTACAGCTTTAAATTGTCTCAAATTCTGCTTTTCACTATACATTGATCCTGTGGTACTTTTCAATTATGTTTTTCCATTGTTGTGCTCTTTATTATTCCTTTAGCACTCATCCTTTAGAAGCAAAATAATATACAATGTCCATTACAAAGTCTGATTAAATTTGAATCCTCCTATAAAGGTATAACTCTTTGATTTTAGAAATATAGAAAAAAGGATTTTACTCAGTTAAGTCATGTACTTCTGGTTTATGTGCTGAAAAAATTACTTCATTTATATTACTATGAGGGAAATTTTCTGGCATTCATGATATATCAGATATATGTGGGATTTACTTTTTAGGGTATCATCTTTACGACTGGCCTACAAAGATCTTGAAATTCAGATGAAGGATGAAAAACAAAATGTGCCTGGTAAAAAGAAAACAGAGACAGAAAGACTTGGCATGGGATTCAGTAATAGTAGAAGGTATGTCTTCGGGATGGGCTTCACATTTTTTAGCAAGGGACTCTCTGCCCTAATGACTGGCTGGGTGGTCATGTGACTGAGTGGGTGCAGCCAACTCCATGTCGCTGCTTTGTCCTAATTACCTAAAAAAAAGATATATACCAAAAAGTTGTTTATTATTTTGTGCATTTAACACTTAAATAAAAGACTGGGTGAAAACAGGCTTAATAGCAGTGACTGTGAGAGGGATCTTGGAGTCTTAGTGGAGTTTCTGGTGAGTTATGTGATTCTTATTATTTGGGAATTAATCCTCTCCGAGGCTAGTGGCTATGTTATGTGATTTTCTCAATGGCTCTCCCTGCAAGCGCTGAGTGGATTGTTTATCTTGCTTCCAGCCCTTTTACGAGGTGTGAAATGGTCTTGGCTGAACGCCCAGAAGTTCAATTAAGCCTATTAAGAGCTTTCCCTTGCTGCTTGACTTTCTGAGGTTATTGGAGACTCTCTGAGCCCTGCAGAGTCTCTCCCAAACTGTTGTGAGCCCCCAGTACCCCACCCCTTTATTTGATTCAGATCATCGACTTTTCATTTGACATCTCTTAATACATCTCTCAATACTTACGGCCACAATTGAGCTTAAAAATTTTGTTGCTAAGTGAGACATTGTTAAGTGAATTTTGCCCTGTTTTGTAACCTTTCTTACCACAATTGTTAAGTGAATCAGTGCAATTGTTAAACCATTAATGGTTGTTAAGAGAATCTGGATTTCCCCTCATCTTTGCTTGTCAGAAGTTTGCAAAAGGAGATCACATGATCCCAGGACACTGTAACGGTCATAAATGTGAGTCAGCTTCCAAGCATCTTAACTTTGATCATGTGACCATGGGATGCTGCAATGGTTGTAAATGTGAAGAACGATCATAAGTGACTTTTTTCAGTGCCGTTGTAACTTCAAACAGTTGCTAAATGATTTGTTGAAAGTCGAGGACTATCAGAAGAAGCTTGATATCAATCATTCAAATATTTTATTGTGCATATTCAGAATTGCTGCATAACAAGTTTTGCATCCAAAAACTGCTATCCAAATGCTTTAAGTGTTCAAATATGTTTTACTTTAGTTTAACTTAATAGATATATAAGAGCCATGGGGGTGCAGTAGTTAGAATGAAGTACTGCAGGCTACTTCTGCTGATGGCCAACTGCCAGCGGTTTGGCAGTTCAATTTTCTCTGGCTCAAGGTTGTCTCAGCCTTCCATTTTTCCAGGGCCAGTAAAATGAGGACCCAGATTGTTGAAGACGATATGCTGACTTTGTAAATCACTTAGAGAGGGCTGTAAAGCACTGTGAAGTGGTATAGAAGTCTTAAGTGCTATTGATATCCTGCCTTTCACTTAAGATTTTTTTCTCCTGGGAGGCACATTGGGCAGAGAAAATGATTAACTGAGGAATCTAGATCTTGGGTATCATTCCTCCCAACCTTTTAAATTTCAATTTTTCCCTCCAGTGGTATTTCTCATTCGGTAAGTTCAGATATGCAGATCATACAACAAGAAACACCAACAAGTGCAAAATCAAGAAAAAAGTATAATGATGAAGATGATTTGTATTTTTCTTGCGCCAATTCAAGGTAATCATTTAAAAATCTTGAAAATAATAATTAACATACATGTGTATCCATGACCATGACCATGATTCAAGGTAGATAAAGATTTTCTTTCCTAATGACAGAGTTTTAGCAAGTAACAGCAATAGACTTAATACTGCCTGGGCTCTAATTTTGAAAAGGTCAAACCTGTTTAAGAGCTGGAGTGGAAGACTACCAGGAAATTTCAGAATTTTAGCCTAGATTGGGGAGATGAACACTTTTAGAAAAAAACAAATACCAAAATAGCACCAAGATTTAAGCTTGACTCAAAGCTTGACTGTGTCCCCTTTTTCCTAGGTGTCCTGGAAATGTTTAATGTATTTGACACTTTGCTGATCTGTTACTCAGCAGCTCGGTATAAAATCACTAAAATGGTCCTGGTTCCATCTTCCTTAGAGTAGATTTGATTTCCTTTAAGTGGGATTGGAGAATTTAGGAGAGAGGGTGTTAATATCATTGGAGTAAGTGATGGCAATGTTTTTCCCCATACCACTGGCTGAATGCTCAAGGGCAAAAGGGATGTTTTTAATTCTGCAAGGTTTAAGATATCTACTTAAATATGCCCAAGCAGGAAAGTTAGGTTTTTTTTTTTTCATTTTGTTTTAAAGCATGGAGAAATTCAAGACACATCCACTTTGTTTCTTAAAGTTTCTCCAAAAATGCCTCCAGAAAGGATAAAATTTTGAATATGCCTACTTGTGGTTGTTGTAGGTAGCATAAAGTGTCCTAGGAATGGTATGTGGGTTGTCTATCTATGCTAAGTAACACTATGGAGTCCTAAGTGCAGAAAAAGAAAGTTTTGGTTTTTGTTATGTTTATTTTTATTGAACTTTGAGCAAAGTATAAATTAGATTAAATTTTAAGCATACATAAAAAAATAGGAAAGGGTTGTCAGCTGAAGTGGCTGCAAGTCAAGTACCAAAGAAGAATGGATGGCAGAAGTCAGAATAAAAGAAATTTAAAAAACATATTGAATAATTTTAGATTCTTATAGAGATTTCCCTTCTTTACCTGCTGCAATGGATATGGACAGCATCAAGAAGGGTGTACCATGGCAAATCACCCAGAAAGGACTGCTATTGTTAGCCAAGTTTTATAGCCTTTCAACTTCTCTCCCTTCTGGGGTTGCTTAGATTGCTTTGGGAATCTAAGGGAATTTAAGATCAGGAAATAGTTGCACAGAGAAAGTATTCATTCAGTTTCTCAACTACTGACTTAGTAAGGTTACATATCCACTGCTTACAGTAAGATTACATATGAAATGAGGATTAGCTACCTGCAGGCATTGGGCAAGTATTTAAGGTACAGGCAAGAAATAATTAGCTAATTGGAGTAAACAAATAGGAGAAAACTAGATTGTCCAAGCAGGCCTTTGGATGCTGATTAAGAGCACAGTGCTTTTTAGTAAAACAGCATTCCTTGCCCTTGTAGAGGAATGCATCCATAGTTAACACACTCTCCTAGACTTCAAATATCAATGAAATGTTTTCCAATTTCCAGATATTTTGATTCACCTGACTTGAGAAGTAGTGCTTTTTCTAAATGGGATGACAATTCTGATTCATTCTGGAAGAAAGAAAGCAGCAGAGACATTGATATGATTTTGTCTTCCAAGCCTACAAGCTATTCAGAGAGGTAACTTTCTTTACAAAATTTCAACATTTATGATGACATAAACATGAATTCCTTTGTTTGCTTGACCTGCCACTATTAAATCACCTTTGCAAAATAAGGGTGAACTTGAATATTCAAATTCCAGTATTTGAATGAAAATTTACATCACAAAGAAACCTACCTGTTTGAAATCTGAATGTTATATTAACATCTCTGCAAATGGGAGTGGGGGTGAAGGATTTAGAGTTCAAGAGTCTAAAAACATTTTGCTTTCTGGTTGCTTCTGCAAATTGCATGAGTATAAGAAAATGCTTCGACAAAGCAGTTAGGAATAGGAAAGCTCTGGAAAGAAAGTGGCCAGTGGAATGCGTGCACAATCCAAAGTGTAGATTTTATAGCAGAATTGAAGAAGCCTTGCTTTCCAGATTTACCAGATTAAACACACACATGGTTGTGAAAGAAAGGAGGAACATCAAGGGAATATAAAGCTCCAAATTCCTTAACTGATGAATACTGCATGCTTATTCTTCTAAAAGTAATATATTTTCTGTGATTGTTTTCTATTTTTATGTTTTTTTTTAAGTTTTCCAAGTAGTCTTCAGGACTGATCAGATGAATCCATAGTGAGGAGGATAATCCGAAAATAGCATTTTTACAATTGTAATTGTTGTGTATGATAGAGTAGAATAGAATATCTTTATTGTCATTGCATTCTACAAATACAGATATAAATTTGAAAGCTACTCCAGCGCAGTGCCCCAAACACCACATCACAATCACACTACAGAGATAATAATAATAATAATAATAATAATAATAATAATAATAATAATAATAATAATAGTAATAGTAATAATATAATAATAACAATAAAAATAACAATAATAAAAACAACCTAGTCTAAAAGCAATCTAACACATATAGTAAGTTAGTTTTAAAATGCCACTATATTCATAGGACTAAATCATAAATGCACTGTTTGATTCAAGACAATTATTGCCTTGGAAAATACACTGTTTCTCAGTTTATTAGTTCTCATTTTAAGACACCTATATCGATTCCCTGATGGTAACAGTTCAAAATATGAATGTCCAGGATGAGAACGGTCTGTGGATATTTTTTTGTTCTCTAGAGAGGAGTCTGGCCTTTGCAATCTCTTCCAAAGAAGAAAGAGAGCAACCAATGATTTTTTGTGCTGTGTTTATAACTCTCCGGAGCATCTTCTTATCCACCACAGAGCACCCAGCATACCACATTATTACACAGTATGCCAAAATTATCATTAGTAATATAATTAGTAATATAAAAAACTCAGATAACAAGTAGTTGTCTTTATAAAACTGTCATACACAGTATTTACAATGCATGTAGTCCTTCGCTTACAACCATAATAGAGCCTGCCCATTAAGTCCTAAGTTATGAAGGTTGTAAAACAGATCACTCATATGACTCACCTGACTTTATAGCCTTTTTTGCCATGCTCACTAAGTGACCCCATTGTTTGCTGTGGGGAGTTTGGCCAAAAACAGGAAGTAAACACCACTTTTCAGCCAAAATATAAATCACATTCATGTGATTATGGGACATTGCAAACAGCCATAAATTTGTTGTGTTGTTTAGCACCCAAAATGCAGTCACATGACTGCAGGGGGTTCCCATCAGAACTTAAGAATCAGATCATAGTCCTTTTAGGAAGTCCATCCTAACTTCAAACAGTTGCTAAATGAGCCATTATAAATTGAAGTCTATCTGTATCAAGGATATTTGTAAAATAGAAATGTCTTTGTTGATCTTTAACCATGTTAAAACATTTTGTAGGTCATCGTCTCGTCGGAAACTAGAGCATGAAAACTCTGCAAGCACAGATGAAGCACAAAAGAAATTTGGCAATGCAAAAGCTATTTCATCAGATATGTATTTTGGAAAGCAAGACCATGCTGAAGTAAGTATAACCAAAACATTCTGAAATTATTCACTGGTTATGGTTTCAGAATGTCATCTCATCACAATACAACTGGGCGAATAAGAAAAGATGTGGAATACCATTGAATTGCAGAAAAATGTATATGTTTTATATTTTCTTCAGTTACTATCTAATTTTTTCAAGGAGAAAATCAGTAAGAAAAAACAAGAGGAAGGATCCAGGGACAAAATTATTTCAGTGTCAACTTGACAGAATAAGGAATATAAACTATTTGAAAGGATTAATTTATTCAGGGAAAAAATCAGTGCTACAAATATTTCAATGTAGTCCATGTTGGCTCCGTCGATCTCGGATATTTCAATGTAGTCCATGTAAGTATTGTTTTATTAGATATAGTACAAAAAAGGTCTACTCAGACGGGTAGGATTCTATTTTACATCTGTTTTGAGTTATCTAAATTTTGCAATATATGGATTGATTTTGTAGGTTATTATAAGGAATTATAAGGAATTATATTTTTCTAATTTTTTATGAACTTTGGAGATTAGCCATCTCTGCATGCTTTCTTTGGCATTTTGAAAATCACTGCCTAGATGGGAAAGATGGACATATTCTTTATGACTGAAATTTCCTTTACTCTCTGTAGTATGAAGCTAGAGTACGGTTAGAAAGGCTTTCTGGAAATGCTGCCATAAGTTCAGCTGATTTGTTTGAAGATCAAAAGAAACAGCCATCAGGTATGGAAGAAAAAACTTGAGTTTCAGATATTGCCAGTTTTATAAAGCAACCTGCTATGCTTATTAACTATAATGTACTAAGTATTTATTTGGAAAATAAATAAAGATACAGTGCGTTTCTAGATAAATTTGTTTAAGAGTCTTAATACTTTCGTGAAGACTTTTGTGCCTATACACCACAAGCAGAGTGACAGGGCAATTGGCCCTTTCATTCCACCATTGCCACAGCTATTTTATTTTCATAAAAAGAGTTTAAATTAATTGGTGTCGTATACGTGAGACCCAATGACTACTGACTTTGGTTGTGGAGGTCAGCAGGGAATGTTGTAAATTGCAATCACATGATCATGGCTCATTACATCATAATCACAAGCACCCGAGCGCCTGGATCGCAGTCAGAACAGAACTGGTCTTAAATTCGCCTTGTTTAGCACAACCGTAATTTTGAACAGTTGTTAACTGAGTGGGCATAACACAAGGACTACCTTCAAGCTGCACTGAGAAGTCAAAACATTATGTTATCTTTGAAGAAAGCAAGGTCATACCACTTCAACATTTTTGCAAAGAAAATTACATGGCTCATTCCGCTTAGTCTTTCCATTTAATAAGGTGGATTTCGATTTAAAGCACAGGTATGCAAGATTTAAAAAAGAAAAGCAGGAACAAATTATTTGAAACACAAATAATGAAAACATTAACCATTAAAAGCCCGGCTAAAGAGGTGTAGCTTTATACGTTTCCTAAAGGTAAAGAAAGTGAACACTTTGAAGGAATCCATCCTGTAGCTTGGGAATGATGCAGGCGAAGGCTCCCCATGTTTCCCATGTTTCATTCTTCATTTTCAGTTTGGATGAGAGTTATTATAAGCTTTATTTTTCTGTCTTTGGTCGTTTAAAAGGAAATACTTTATTGTGGAAGGAATACTGAATAAAAATCTATCAGAAGCTGGTTATTTGTTCAAATATCAAACAATCTTTTTGATACAAATCAACTTTATTGTGTTGAGATTATTCCTTTCAAATGGTTTTTTGGAGCTACACGCTAACATCTTTCTTTTTTTTTAATCTCTGTCTTTAGGCAATTACAGTATTTCAAATGTTTTGCCTGCTGCTCCTGATATGACTCAGTTTAAACAAGGAGTGAAGTCTGTTGCTGGAAAGCTTTCTGTCCTGGCAAACGGAGTCATGACTTCTATTCAGGTTAATAAACTTACAAATTTGGAATCTTTCCAAAATGAAATGGTCCCATATACTATCTTCCTCAATGATTAATTCTATCATCTGGTATGAAGGGTGGAAGAATATATCCATAGCCACAGATTGTTTTGTAGCTAAAAAAAGGGAAAGCCTTTTTTTGTTAGGGCAATCTCTTGTGAAATAAATGGAGAAAAGAACACAATTTTTTTTTTCAAGTTGCATAATTAAATTGCCTATGAACCCAGCTAATTAACTAATAGTTATGCCTGCAGTGTTTTCAGAAACAAATGTACCTTAATTTTCCAAGGATTGAGAATTTTTTTTGTCAATTCTGAATTATTATAAACTTAGAGATACAAAATAACATTAACATAGATCTCATTCTGTGGCATAGTTAATGAAAAAAATATGTATGTAAATATGGCAATTTTGCTTATGAGAAATGTAACCTGTTCATTTCTTTTTATCTTTCCCTAGGACCGCTATGGTTCTTAAGCATTATGGTGACTGGATAACTAGAAGATTTTTTTTTAAAGTTTCTATGTCTACCAATAATTATATTGCAGACTAACATGCAGTTCCCTTTAGACTGTAAAATATGTTATCCTAATTTCTGGCACTTGTACATTTTTAATGGGAATCCTTTTTGGGGGGCTCCTCATGATATTCAGTTATTATTTTTGTTCCCCCCCTCCCCGCTGCCTTATTGTACTACAAGTTAATTGGCTACATTGAATCTGCTTCTAAAACAGAGCAAGAAGCAATATGGGATCCTATTCACTTTCCCAGAATAGTACTAGGCTAACAATTAATTCAATTGTATAAATCTGAGGGATAAGTGGTTATTTAAAGGAGCAGAAGATTGACCTGCTCATAAATAACTTTTCATTGTCTCTCTGAATCGAAGGAGAGTGGCAGCTAATTCTCTGAAAAGCGCCTAATTTAGGGGGAGGGGAGGTATTAATCCCACCAAGACATTTTACTCTGTGAGGATCCAGGTAATTGTTGAAAGATTCAAATACATAAGAATAAGAAAGTTTAAGAAATGTAGAAGCCTATAAGATGTACAAATTCTTATATGAGAGATAATGGTGGGGATCTGTTCAGCAAAAAAAATAAAGTGTATAATTTTGTGTCAGATTACATTCAGTAAATAATAAATAGTAAATAGATGTGCACGTAACAGATAACTGAAAGTTAGTACTGGTAGGTGCAATAGAAAATTGGAGCAGTTTTTGTTGCATTAGTTTTCCATTTAAGTTTGTTTCCTGAGGATGAGACATATGTCTCCTTTATTTAAAATAGCATAAGTTTGACATATTTATTCATCACATTTAATTTCATTCCATAAGTGCTTATCTGCAATCAATATGGTGTCTGAAATAAAGAATAAATTGTAGGTATATATAAAGTAATAAGGAGACATGCTCTCTGAATCTAACCATATAGACCAGGGTTGTCAAACTCACTTTGTCACCTGAGGTATTGTGACTTCTTTCCCCTTCGCTACAACAGGAATGGGGGTGGCCAGTCTATAACGCATCTGGCCCGCAGGCCACAGGTTTGACACCCCTGACATAGACTGATAAAATGTTTAAATAATGAAGAATTCTTGCCTTGCATCTGTGCATAAAAAACCTTGCCAGCTGTGGCTGTGTTTTAGACAACAAGGAACCTCAGTTATTTGAAACAATGAATTTAAAATGTTTAATATGAAGTCAGAAAATTTATTTTTATCCTTGAACAGCAGGCATTTCAATATAAAAATCAGAATAAATTTTGATTTTACAACTTGTGTCTTGGATTTTAATCAATTCTTAAATTTAGTATGATATGGATTTTCATGAATTTGACTTGCCAATTCTGTAGAAGAAATATAGAAGATTGTTTTGTATATTTCTTATTTAAAACATACTCATATTGTTTCAAATATGGCTGCAAGATTAAACCTGATTAATATTTGGATGGGAGACCACCAGAAAATAGACTGGAAGATAAGAAAATTTAATAGAAAAAGGCAGTGGCAAACCATTTATGCCCCAGAGTCTAAAACTCATCTCTCTCTCTCTTTTTTAATAGTAGTTTTATTAAAAATTACAGTTGGAAAGATAAAAGCTAACACAAATTAAAAAGAAAAAATACAAAGTACAGAAAGGAAAAATAGAAAACAAAGAAAAAAATGTATAAAGAAATGATTTCCCTCTTCACAAGTATAAACAATTTCAGTAACTTATCACTTTCTTTTAAAATATAACAAATGGTCTCTACCCATAGCTCATCTTCTATTTATAAACAAATTTTTCAAACCTCATTGTTTTAGTTTTGATCAGTAAAAGTCCATTAAAGATTACCAGGAATCATATATTTCAATTTATATTCCTAAACCAACATTATACTCTTTCATGCAACGTTTAAAAAGGTAAATACTCTGTTATGGAAACATGACTCTTTTTCATTATTTGGAAATGTGGGAATACCTTCCAGCTGCTAATGATTCTCATGTACATGATTAAAAATAGAAATTATGGCAATCTGCATCCTCTTTAACATTGAACTGAACTTCTCTATGAAAGTAATAATGTTTCACCCTTTTGTTGTATGTTCACCTGGGGAGAAGGTAAAGCAACAGCGGAAGGTCTCCTGATACAAAGTGCCCCACCAACACCGAGGTCAACATCCAAGCCGTCGCCGCCCGCCCACCCGAGGTTGCGGGGGGGGGGGGGGAATTAAGTCACTCCCGAAAAGACGGCCTAGCTGTTTTTTCGGGGGTCAAAAAAAAAAGGCCCGGCCTTATTTTGTGAGAAACACGGTATTTATACCATCTCTTGAAAACCTGTAAAACCTTCTGGAGGCAAGCTATTCCACTGATTGTGGATAACATCGAGTACCTTTAATATATATCTTGCTGGTTTCTATCACTTGAGCGAGGACTGAGGCACTGGCAATTTGGTATAATGTCTCATTTTTAAAAAGCGGAAAATGTGATCTCAAATCAGTTTGCAAATTTAAGTGGCTTTCCAGGTGCAGTGCAACTATATACTTCCTTTCACATGACAGAGATCAAACATTTCATGGATTCTCACAAAAATCTTCATTTCTATTTGTATAATATTGCTGATGTAGATGTGTTGCTTCTTTTCTTGCAAAGAGCGTTTCGCTTTTTCCTAGAAATAGCTAAATGTAACTGCAGAAGATCCACACCTGGACTTGTTTGTTTAGTTATGAATTTGGGGGTTATAATTCCAAAATATATGGAGGACACCAAATTCAGGAAGATTGGTGTAAATATGATACATTCTCATGAATGCTACTTGTGAACATCTGTTTATACAGGTTACAGTGAGGCTGTAGTAGATACTCTAGTTTAAATTGCCAGAATATTTAAAATCACTTTGTTGGGAGGATCCTCTGGAATATATTCAATTTGAGGAAATCTTTGTGAACTGATATGGAATTATCACAGTGGAAAGAATAGAAGAGGATCAAAATATCAAAGGAGTCAAAAAACACCTGGGCTCTTTGTTAATTACCAAACAGCATTTTTATACCTTGTAAATTAGTCATACTAACCATTAACATTAAATGACTGAATATAATCCTTTTAGACCTGAACACCATAAAACCATTATTGGCTCAAAGAGTTTTAAAATCTGTCACAAATTAGCAAAGTCAGATTAATGAAATTGCTTTTGTCTCCTGTTGGTAGACAAAACCAGTCATACTGGTAAATAACTTCAGTAAAGGGAGGCAGAATAAGTATGACACAATTGATCCTCCTTGACATTTTAAATGTCTTGATGCTATCAACCATCACATTCTTCTGGACCATCTCCATGGTCCATAAAATATTCATAAAATATCCATAAAATATTCCTTTAGAATGGTTCTTGTAGGAATGACCTAACGCAAGACTATTAGATCTCATGAGATAAACAGACTTTCAACTAAATGCATTATTTTAAAGCAATTTAATCAAATCTCCTGATTTCAAGAGCATTTGGTTCAAATTATCTTTTTTTGCATTACCTATGGAGATTCTCAGTCATCTAGGTCATGGAGTTGTCCTGAAGGTGCTTTTTCAAGAGGCAACTGGAATTTCTGTTTTTTCTTTGAGGACGTTTCACTTCTCATCCAAGGAGCTTCAACTGAAGAAGCGAGTCTTTCAGGTTTTTCCATTTCTCTCTGGGAATATGTGATAAGTCATTATAGATTAGAAGGGCTCAATTAAAGCTGATGCCTGGAATCAGGAAATAATCTAGGGCAGTTGAGTCTCTTGATGAGGGGAAAAAGAAACAATTGACAAGATAATACATGGAGGTGTCAATGACTGTTTAATAAAATATACAGTAATCAAAAAGCTAGGTAATATTTAAGGCTATGTCTGCTATACAGAGAAGTACAGGTCGTCTTCAACATACGACAATTGAGCCTCAAATTTATGTTGTTAAGTGAGAAATATATTGAGTTTTGTCCTATTTTCCCAACACATTTGTTAAGTGAATCACTGTTCTTAAATTAGTAATACTGGTTTCCACGTTGACTTTGCCAAGTCACAAAAGGAGATCACATGACTAGGACACTGCAACCTTTATGAACCAATTGCCAAGCACCACATGACTATGGGGACGCTGCATGCAGTCACGAGTGTGAAAAACGGTCATAAGTTCCTTTTTTTCAGTGCCGTTGTAATTCAGGTCACGACATGAACTGTTGCAAGTCGAGGACTACTTGTAAAAAGGGCATTATGCTTGCCCTCAGAATTTGTGGGTGCTTCATCACTGGAGATTTTAAAGAAGAGACTGGACAGTCACTTGTCTGAAATGGTAGGGTTCAGCAGGGGGTTGGGCTAGAAGACCTCCAAGGTCCCTTCCAACTTTATTCTGATTAACATATATCCTCCACCGTATTCATGGTGAACCCATGCAGGTTTTTTTTTCTTTCGCGACATTAGTGAATTTCTTCCAGAATATTGTTTGACTCCCTGCGGTTTTTACTCTTAGCCAGCTCTGCCCCCCCCCCCCCCCCCCCCCGTTTAGTTTTTGTTTCCGAAACAAGCCAACGTCAGGTAAGCGCCGCCACCTGTCGCAACAACTACCCTCCTACGACAGGAGTATACAGACCCCGTACAATAAGGTCGTGGTCTCCAATGGGAAAAAAAGAAGGGGCGAAAGGGCTAAACATCCAACAGCAGCCTCTTCCTCTCCACAAAGAGGAGGAGGCCGCATCGAGGAACCCGCGCGTTCGCCCTCAAAAAAACAACAACAACAACAACAACAACCAAGGGAGCCGCTTCAACCGAACCTTCAAGGTTCGGCCGCGACTCCGCCCGCGGCGCCGGCGCGGAAAGGCCAGCGCGTGACTCCGCCCCCGCCAGGAGGAGCGACAGCAACGTCGACGGTGATAGCCGAGCTCGCCGGGGCGCCGCGAAGCGAGCAGACTGAGGCGGCGGCAAGAGGAGGGGCTTCGTTTCGCACTGCGGCTTCTGGAGAGAAGCTGAAGCGGCGGCTGGGTGAGAGCCGCCGACCGGTCGCATTTCCCTGGTGCGGCTGCCGCCACCGGTGCGCATCATCATCATCATCATCATCGGCGACGGCTTTGCAGAAATCCCGAGGCGGACGCCCGGCTCCTCGGCTAGTCCAAGCGTTTATAAAGCGCCGGAGTGGGCGGAGTACGACAAGCTCTCGCCGCCGCCGCCGCCGCCGCCGCACCTCTTCATTCAGGCGATCACCTAAAATGGCTGGAGAGAGCCGAAGGTGGTGGTGGTGGCGGCGGCTGGGGGGGGGGGAGGAGGAGCAGGAGGTGAAGCGGAGGCAAAAGCCGCCACCGTCGCTGCAGCAGCAGCAGCAGCAGCAGCAACCCGGCTCCTTGAAAGCGCTTCTCTTCGAGTGTGGGTGTGCGTGCGTGCACGTTACAAGACACCCCACCTTCTCTCTCCTCCCCACCTGTTTGGATTTTACGGGTCTCCTTTCCCCCTCCCACCACCAAAAAAAAAAAAAAAATAAATTTCTGCTTGGACTGAATGCTCCTCCGAGCGTTTGCTTTGCTTCAGCCTTTTTGAACCATGTCGACCGGCCCAGACGAGAGCTCCGTCCGCGTCGCCGTCAGGTGAGGCGCGCGCGGGTGGAAGTGGCTCTGAGCCTCTCGGGGCTTTTGATACTTGGCGAGGGTCTTTCTTAGCAGCGGGAGGTAACAAAAACACACACACACACACACAAAAGAAACAACAAAAAAAGAGGGGTGTGTGTATGTGTGTGTATACACATGTATAGCATGTATGTATGTATGTATATAAAGGCCGAACTGGGGTCCCAGGTGGGCGAAGAAGGGGAGTCGGGCTTTTCTGAGGCAGGCCTGCGAGGGGAAGCAGACGGAGAAGTCGGTTGAAAGGTGTTGAATCTTCCTCTCTGCGGGTTCCCGTTCAAGTTTACCTTTGTCCGGTGCGGCGCTCCTTGGCTTACCTAACGGCCTACCCAAGGGAGGATTGGGAGGAGGAGGAGGAGAAGAGACCGTCTTGCAAGGAGGAGAGTTGAAGACATTTCAATCCAAAATCTTGGAAGTCGTGCGCCCTTGATTAAAACAACAACCACCGACAACTCGGATGGTGCAAGGAAGGGCTTCTCTGTCAAGGAAAGCTCACCCCCCACCCCCGTTCCTCCAAATTGTGGCTTACTTTCCTTGTCGGGGGTTGTCGGGACTGTTAAAAATAAATAAATCCCCACGCTTTTGAGGGGAAGGTAGAAAAATTTGATTTTTAATTTTTTTTTTTTTTTAATTTTTGGCTGCCTTCTGGTGATAGTCTGGATATTTATAATCCAGATCTGTAAACCTCACTAGGAAGGCATTTAGTTTCCTTTATATATTGTGTATTTGGGGGCTAGAAGGTGTATTTGCTCTGCCTGAGGAATTTGGGGAGGGATACTTTTTTTAGGTTTGCCCTCGCAGGGAGGTTTGTACAGCTGGGGAGGAACTTAAATTTGGGGCCTTGTCTGCAGAAAGGCAAACAAAAGGGGTAGTATATTCCTATTTTACACTTGCTATTCTGCTCCATGTTACTCTTCATGTACAGTGTACAGTGTACACCGCACTGAATTGCATTCAAGGGACTTTGAAGATCTAGTGATGTGGCTGTTCTTACAGGCCTGTGCTAGTAAATTGGCTTTAATCGGATTGGTAGTTGAAACTGCAAAAATACCAGGGAGGAGCATGTCAGTATTTTTATTCATGATGGAAAATTGCAACATCATTCATGTGCACTAGAAATTAATGGTGTGTTTATAGTAGAGCTTGCCCATCAAGTAGACTTATGCCAACAATTTCCTCCCTTACCTACATTCCAAAAACAGATTTTTTTTCCTGCTAATATTTCATTGTTCAATTTTTAACAAATGAAATTGTGGAATATTTAATTGTAGATTCTTCAGTTACATCTGGATATAATATTGGCTGATACCTATTAGGAAATTCAATATGACACAAGGTTCAGACTTATCCCCTTCCTTGGTAATTGTCAGATGCATTCAAATTGAATGGTTTATTTCTGAAGGAAGGTATAACACCAGGGGTTGAAGGTATGACACCTACTCGAGGGCTGCACAAGGGTTGTGTTTGACCTCGGGGTCCGGGTAGGTGTGGCTTGGGTGGGCGTGGCCAGCTTGACATCACTCATTGGGGGATCCTGTGATGGCCTGAGCGCTCTGCCAGTGAAAATGGGCTTCCGAGCTCTCTTTTTGGCTGCGACGGCCTCCTGCAACCCTCTGCCAGGGAAAACTGAGCTCAGGAGGGCCGCATGTGGCCCGAGCTCCATTTTTGCTGGCAGAGGCACCCAGAGCCGATCCTTCGCTGTTTCCAGGGTAGCTCCAAGTGCTAAATCTAAGCACCCTTGAGTTTGACACCCCTGATTTACACCATTTTTTATTTCAGATTTGCAAGATTTGAGGTTGGATGAATATCTGGCCCAAACATATCATTCTTCTTCACTCAATATATGAAAATCTTAGTTGAGAAAGACAAGTAAATGAAATGAGAGCAGAACAAATGTTTTTGTTGCAAAAAGTTTTCAGGGCATTGCAGCAAATGTGTTATTTAACAAGACCTCTGCAGTGCTATGTCAGTTTTATGGCCATGCTGTTATTCCCAAATGCTTGCATAGCATTGCCTGGATTGATTCATTCTTTTTTGCATTACAGTACATACATCGTAAGCGCTTGCAGTTTTTGTGTAATCTTAGTAGAAGTAATAACTTGTTTACAAGATACAACCCTTTTATCTATATTTTTATCATGTGAAATAATAATCAAAACATGAACTAAAATGAGTTGTTGGGGTGGATTTGTTACCATAATAGAGTCATCCTGCTGCAAGTCACAGATTTAATTTTCATTGTGGTATCATACCCAAACATCTATGGAATTGCCTAAAAAGTTGGATGTGATGAATGTTGAATTATCATGATAACGCTACTGACTTTTGATAATGCTTTCATTGGAAAGGAGTTTGGCAACATTTCTTCTGCATGAAAGGGCAACGCCCAATGAACTGTGAAATGAAACTCAGATAATTCTGTAAGCATTTTTTTCCCAAAGTGATGTGACAGTGTCACGTTTGTCTTGGCACTGAACTCACGTGCATTTATCTGAGGGCCCACAAAAGATGTTACTCATTCTGTAACTAAGTAGGATGCTAAAGGAAATACATGATCTTGATACAGGATGATAGATTTTTATCCTTAGAGTGAATGCATTTGAAATGTTCCAAAGAGGATTATATCGTCACTAAGAAGCTCAAGATTTTTATTCCAGGGTGGAGGCTGTAAGAAACAGTATATATAGTCAGTGTTCATGTACACGGAATATTGCAAAATATATCTTTTCCATTTGATATGACTTAGCATTCATTGAACCGTGTAACCAATTTGTTCATTCCAGAAGACTTATTACTTTTTTGTCTAATCAGACATGCATGTTGTTAATAATAATAAAATTTGAAAAGTACTGACTCCTGACAACTTTGATGGTTCACAAAATAAATAAAATAAAATAAAAATCCAGGGGGAAAATGACAAAATAATATAATAAAGGAGCAAAGGCAGATAAAAATGGGCAAAACCTATATACAGTACATATAAGGATCTATAATCATTCTAGAATAGAATAGAATAGAATAGAATAGAATAGAATAGAATAGAGTAGTTTATTGGCCAAGTGTGATTGGACACACAAGGAATTTGTCTTGGTGCAAATGCTCTCAGTGTACATAAAAAGAAAAGATACATTTTGTCAAGAATCATAAGGTACAACATTTAATGATAGTTATAGAGTATAAAATTCCAGCCAATCACAGCCTTCCAAAACACTGGGATGTCAATGGGAACCTCATGTAGAGGACAGATAATTTTTTAAAGAAAGAATTAGAAAAGGACTGATGTGATGTGACTGTTGGTTTAAAAGGTGTTGGATTCTACAGTTTACTTAGAATTTTTTCACCGGCTAATTCTAATGCACTTAGCTATTGTAAGAAATAAGACTAAAATAATCCAGCATTCTTAAAATATGAAAACCTATATTGCCAGCACAATCCAGCATTCTTAATATAAACCAAAATGTGTCTTAACAGGTTAACTGTGCTAACTCCATGACATAAGATACTTTTAATGACCTTTTGTTTCTTGCTGCTAGTATTAGAGCAGTATATCTAGGCTATGATCCAAGTAAATTCATTAGATGGGTCTACTCGTTGCATGTGGAAGTAAATTAATTATTTTTTAAAAACAGTTTCCGGTCTATACTGCAATAGATTTTGAAACTTTGAAACTTCATTTTTCAGGATATTATGGGTGATAATGAACAAATGAGGGGGTACAATAGGTTGCCTAAAATGTTTCAACATTGAATGTAGACATTGAATGTAGACATCAGACATGCATGACTGTTAGTATGAAAACTTGCTTTGTATCTAAGTACATAAAGAGGAAGGAGCCATAACATTCATATTTTTAAAAAATGAACTCTGCAACCTACTTCTTTACAATTATTTTTATTTTCATTTTTGTGTGTAACCTCAAACTAGCAGTTATTATACCAAAATAACTTCTTTACTAAGGGTAACTAAAAAGAGCACCTGAAACTTTGATTAGGCAGGGAGAAAATGCTAAATCTTTTAGTCAAAACAAGTGATAAATTTATCTCTTAATTATGGAAAGACAAGTCAATTTCTGTTATTTGGACATTGGGTGCTCAAATTATTTGCCAAAGACTTACTGGAGTTTTCACAATTTATTCAACAGGACGATCTGATGCATTATCCCATCATTTTGTACAATATTCTGGAATAATTAGGTGTACAAGATGATAGTTTTAGGGTTGTAATAATTGGGAAAACTGAAATATTTCTTTTGATGCTTCAAGGTAGCACAACAAAGTTTAGGGAAATATTTACTGACATTTAAATACTTGCAAATACAGAGAAACAAATTGAACTGCAATCATATTCAAATATACTATTGGTATTTCTTCTAGATAGCTCTTTATTAATACAGTTAAATAATAAAATTTTATGGCTGGCCAGTCTTGCCATGAATCAATGAAATGTTTTATTAATGGCTTCCTCTCTGTCCAATGAAGAGAAATCTCGGGGAAAGGAAGTAGAAGTGCATCTGCATGTTGAATAAACTCTAAGATGAAATATTTAGCTTTAGAGTGCCACACTCCTACATATAAAAATATTTCATTTTTCTAATTAAAAAAATGATAGACAAGGTCTCTTTGTGAGTTTTATTACAAAAAAGCTACATCTGGTATCATGTGTCCATTATGAAACAAGAGAGCCCTTTGTTAACATTGTAATTGTTTTCAGTTTTCTTCAGCTCAAATATTTAATTTGTTTTAGGATACTTACATTGCCCATCTTTTTGACTACTTATCCTATCCCATTATCACATTAATCACATTTTCATCCATTTGTGAATGAAATGATTTCTCATCATTGATACATTTTCCATTTATTATTTACCTGATTCCTATTCTTATCCTCTAGATTGCATTACATTTCTTTGTTACATTTTAAATTCATGTCCTACTTGACAATTATCCCCCTCAACATCATAGTTTTATAAATTTTTTTTGTTTTTTATTTATTGCAATTATAAGCAGGCTGCAGATAATTCAGTAATTTTTCAATCACTTTTTAAAAGGTGCAGATATTAGTACCCAGACAAGTTCTATGTACTTTTTATTATGACAAATTTATAGCAGATACAAAAGAGTGCATATCTCTGTCTGCATCTATCTGCATCTTCGTAACTTTGTCTCGGATTTCAGCTTCGTCACCCAACAATATATTATAAATTCCACAACAAAGTTTTAGACATTCAGTAGAAATGAGGATTGCTTGAATGTCAAAAAAGTTGCTGGTTTAATTTTGGTATCAAACATTTAAGGAATACTTGATAATTAGTCCATATTTGTAATATTACTTGAATTTTAACTTACAAAGGAACACATCTGTATTGTATTTATTAATAGTTTTTTGACTTTAGGATACAAATTAATTTGGATTATCCCATTCTAGTTTTTAATGTTATGCAAGCAAACATGAGTGTTTCATCAAAATGAATTTTTCTACCACTTCAGCCTTTACCTTTGCTATCTTGTACCTATACACACTTTGAAGGGTATATTCATGTGACGCACACTGAGCATTTTTCAACTGATTAGTTTATTGAAGTATATACTGTAGAATAATAGGTTATTGTTACTATTTCATTGATTCATAAAAGTTCCTCCCAGCCTTATTTAGACTCTTGTCACAACAAACCAAGCTGCAGTATATTAGAGAATGAAAATGTCAATGTAATTTATGTAAAGACAGACTACATTTTTTTTCAGTAGAAATTGAATGACTCAGTAATTTAATATTAAAACAGCACTGTAATTATGATGCAGGATGGAACTCTTTGCTGCAATTTCTGTTCTTTTCCTCTTTATGTTTGATTCAAGGATTTTTGCAGTTTAATTGTTTTTTCCTTTCCTTATTTTGACTAGATTAATAAATGGGAATAAATATCATGTAAAAGGTGTACAAATAGTCCTTGATCAATGACCAGAATTGGGACTGGCAACTCTGTTGCTAAAAGGAAAATCATATGACTGCAATGGGTTTACCATCTATCTTGCCCTGGGATCATTAAAGGAAACAATGCAGTTACTAAACAAGGGGGGGGAAAATCACATGATTGCAATTTAAGATTTTACTTCTGCCTTCTCCACTAACACTTCTTGTTGCAAGCTGGTTGCGAAGTGCGCAGATGTGACTGTGGAATGCTGGGACAACTGTAAATTCAAGGATTGATTGTAATTTTTAAAAACTGTTGTAACATCACTAAAGGAGAATATTTGTAGCTTAAGGTTAAAGTGAGGAGTCCTTGCTGCTCTCTGAGCTTGGTGGTTTTTCTTACAGATGTTTCATTACCCAAACTATGTAATACAGACTGGCACTGATGACATTATCTAGTTTGTGTAATGAAATCTCTGCAAGAAAACCACTAAGCTCAGAGAGCACTAAGGACCTCTTGTAATATCAAATGATCACTACACAAATCAATTGGTAAGCAAGGACTACCTATAATTCCAGAGATAGGAAGAACTCTGGTACCCTAGAGCAGGGGTCATCAATCCCTGGTCCATGGACCGGCACTGGTCCATGGCATGCCAGAAACTGCTTGTCCACGCAAACAAGCAAAGCCCCATCTGTGGGATGCAGGCAGCATGCGAAACCACAACCCCTCTGATCCACAGAAAAACCTCTCCCTATATAAACTGGTCCTTGGTGTCCTTAAAGGGCTTAGAGGGCAAAGGGCTGGTCTACCATTCATGGGTAGAAGCATATTAACTATAAGTCATCGATTTACAATAGTTTGCTTAGTGACCACTTGAAGTTACAGCGGCACTGAAAAAAGTGACTTATGACCATTTTTCATCCTTATTGTTTGCAGAATCCCCATGGTCAGGTGATTTACATTCAGATGCTCACATTTATGATGGTTGCAATGTCCCAAGGTCATGAGATCACCTTTTGCAACCTTCTGAAAAGCAAAATCAATGGGGAAACCAGATTCAATATAAATATCAAGTGTGTTACTAATTTAACAACTGCAGTGATTCACTTAACAAATTTAGTAAGAAAAGTTGTAAAATGGGGCAAAACTTGCTTAACAAGTTTCTCACTTAGCAATATAAATTTTGAGCTGAATTGTGGATGTATGTTGAGGACTACCTGCATTAAATTGGAGTTGACTGAACAGAATAATTAAGAAAAAGAACATTTTAGGAATGCCTCGCTGAGTTAAAGGAAACTATATCTTGCAAGGGCTGCTGTAGATAAATAGATTACAGGCTGTGCAGCACTTGAGGGCAAAAAGTGCTTGGAGTACATGGGCATGAACTGTCACAGATTCTTTAAACCAACTGTCCCTTTTCCGAAAAAAGTCCAGAATTGTAGACAAACCTGCCTACAAATCATGCATGTCAAGAAGTGGAAAGTTTAGCAACTGGCTCAACTTCCCATAGGGAGTGAAACAAGGAAATGTGATTCTGCCCTATATGTGCAATGTATCTATGGAGAAATATACAGAATGACATTAAAAGTGTTGGTTAGTGATGTCTGTACTTCTGTATACAAGTGATATTTGTTGACTGAAAAGGTGAATAGTTGACATGGATGGTAGCTTATACAATGCAACACAGAATAGGAACCTGAAATTCATCAGACTGTGATAGTTACGTTTGATGGTTAGCGGGAGTGAACAGTTACAAGGTAAACATAAATGGTGAAAAATTAAAGCAAGGAGAATAATGTTTATTTCTTAGTTACAATGCTTAAAAGAAAATGGGTGGACAAATTTAAAGACTGCTAATTGAAAACTTAGAGGCATTACGTTGTCATGAATGTTGAAAGAAGTGAAAATGAGCATTTATTACAGCACTTATTACCCATTTGATTACACAGATTAAGAATTGGTCATGTCTCATAAAACATAAAAATAAGTTAAAGCAATGGCCGTGGGTTTAAGCATGTGTAATAAAAAGATATGCTGTAAGTGTTTAAATTTAGTTAGATTATATATTATTTCATCTGTTATTTTGTACATTTGTGGTCTTCCTATGTTTTGCATAATGTTGCTTGCCTAAAAAAGGAACAGGTTAAATATTTCATAGCTTGTGCATGATCCCGGAAAAAGATACCTTTGGATAATGCATTACACTAACCCCACATCCTTTGAAAGACTTTGCTTTCTAATCCAAAACACTGCAGAGTGTGGGATGTTACCTTCTTGTTTCCATCCCATCTGATACGGGATTAGCATCATTACGTGGTGTGGCTAATCTGTCAAGATGTGTCTATGATGCATTCATTTGTTGTTGGGTTGTTGCACGCTAAGCAATTTCTGTTACCAGAACACAAATTCCTATTTATCTCTATGAAGAATCAGCTGACAAGTGGACATGTCTGCCTGAAGTAGAAATTTTGTCATTTTCCCTGAAACATGCCTAAAATTAAAGAAAAATTGGAAAAAACTTTGCTTTAGCTGTTTCATACAGTACTCCTAGTATTTCTTTAGTTCAGATATTTCCTAGACACACCTTTTCTCTTTGCCCTTATACTTCATGATTGTTATGAATCTTACTGTTTATTAGTAAAGTTTGGATTTATACTCCAACATAGACCTAAACTATTCTTTTGCCTTCCCTGTATTCAGTTTTGAAACCTGCCCTTTAATATCTCTATTAAAACATGCCCTTTTAAAATCAGGTACTTAAAACAACTGTGATTGATCCTTGATCTTTAGCCTTCTTTCAGAGATTGATACAGATCTGTTGAATGAAACCGAGTTATTATTTCATGAATAACTGCAGAATTAGATTTTAAGAATGACACTATGGCAATGACATTAAACAGTATTTGAACAGACTACGCAATTGTACTATTTCACAGCTAATATGTAATTATGTAAGGATTCTTGGTCTAGAACTGATCAGACTAAAATATAACTCCAGTCTTCCCCAGTCTAGAGTCCCAACACTATATTGGGGTATAATTTTCATAAACTCCAATTTAGACATCTGAGGGGCATTATGTTAAAGCTGTGATATTTGCCATGGAGGCTGTGATGACCTGGGGCATGGCACAAAGGCAACACAGCCAGAAAATAGGTATGAGTCCCTTTATTTGTTCCAACTTTGTTCCCAACATCCCGGTTACTCTCCGGCCTAAAGAAAAGCTGTCCCACGAACCTACAACAGCCTCTGACTGTAAGCAAAATGACTGCAATCAGTCACTCCAGCAAGGCAAGATAATTAGTCCAATAAATCAGCAAGGCAGATAAGCACATAGAAGCATGGCAATAATTCACACAGACATGAGGAATGCCAGGAATAAATGCTAAAACAATATTAGACAAATTCAGCATTTGTTCCCTCCCAACTGCCTCTCCTTTAAAATCCATCCCTAGGTGTGCTTTGTGAAAGGAATCAAGGCCCTTCCTCATAAGCCACACAACCCACATTGCTCTCTTCTGCATTCTTCCCTGCATGCCTTAGGTCTTCCCCTGAACCCCATCTCCCTTGTTCTACCTCTCCCCTGATCTGCCCAGCCTGACTTTGTCCTATCCCAGTTTCCTCCACAGCCAACAAAGCCACTTTCCCGCTGTCTGTCAGCTGTTCATCTTCCCTCTCAGATTCAGACTCCGACTGGGGCATGACAGAGTCATATGGAAAATCAACATGAAGAAAGCATAATTATGATGGAAGAATATAGGCCCCGCCCCTTTTTTGTACATTGCAGATGTTACACAGCCAGAAGGAAAGTTCTATGACAACTCATTACGGTCAAGTTGCCACAGTCAGTTTGCTGAGGCCGGCTTGCTGTAGCCAACTCTCCAAGGGACAACTCGCCACGGCCAATTCACCATGTGACAACTCGCCAGGGGTCAAGAGTTACACTAATATCAAAGAAATAGTGGAATAGAAAAATTAAAGGATGCCAAAGGAGGGACAAAATGAAATATGAATGACAAAAATTAAAATATTTTTAAAATAATTTTAAATAATTAAATTGAATTGTTGAATTGTCCTGCAATGAGTTGTCCAGTGGCGAATTGGCCATGTTGAGTTGACCTGTGGTGAATTGGCTGTAGCGAGTTGTTCCATTCCAAGAAGGAATGGATTCTGTGTCTGTCATTGAGTTGAAGGTAATTTGTTGGGTACTTTTCTCTTTGCACAATGCGATAAGGCCAAATTAGAGCTGAATTTCTTAATTTTGAAATGCTTATTTTAAATGCTTGCTCAATCGCATATTATTCTAACCAAAACAAAACTTGGACAGAAAAGATCAAAATGTAAAGACTGCTATTTTTCATGGTTGACTCTCCAGATTCTACTAAACATTTTTAAACATCTTGTGACTTTTATCTGTGTCATATTAACAGCTGATAATGAAACTAAGCCTGGGTTGTACTAGATTCTTAGGTAAAAAGGATTCGTTTTATTATTATGCATACTATTCCCATGCTTTGCAACATGACTGCAGGTAAACTTGTAATTCTACTTTGTTATGGAACAAGTTTAAAGCAATACAGATTAAAGATAATGCACAGTCTAATTTTCTAATAGGAAATAGAATTAAGAGGCATATATATTCCTGGTCCTATGATGCTGTCATTTGTAGGTGCTGTTAACTGTACTTAACACAAAATGAAGTCCTTTTCCTATTTTTTGTTTACTGCTCTCTTTCATAGAAGAAAGTGTCATGAGAATTTAAACATGGATCATCTAATAATAACTGACTTTTACTGCCAGATCTATAAGAAGAGAAGATAGGAGAATATAAGGCTAAAGTGCTCATTTTTAAAATCACTTATAAATACATGATATTTGAGAATTAATCATGCAATGTTAATACAGTAAATAAATAAGTTAACTATGACAGAATAAAAACATGTCTTTGTCAAAAGGTCAAGAATATTTTTAAAGCTGACATTTCTAGAATATTTCAAACCTGGACTAAAGAACTGAATTTCCATAAAGCCCCATCAATGGATTCCTATCCATAAAAATATTTAAATGATTTTGACAGAACTGCAATTCAGGTTGATTCATTAAAAATTGTATTTAGGGTATATTGAATTCATCAGTTAATATATTTGAAAGAAGTCAATTAGGTTTTCTACACTGGGATGGCTCACTGACCCATATGATATACTGTCAGTCCCCAAGAAAGGTATATGGAGTTACTTCTGAGTAGTTTCTTTATTGTTGTTCATCCATAGACAGAATCTTCCCAAGCTAGAGCAATGATCTGCTGCATAACTATAAAGATATACTCTGTGAATTACTAGGGAGGGCCCATTTTAATCTTCCTGCCTACCAAAAGTTGTTGCCTCTTTGCCCCCTGGGAAGCAGTGTACATACACACACACACACACAGAGAGAGAGGGGGGGGGGAGAGATTAAACATTTTACAATAAAAATTGTATTCATATTGTAGCAGGGGAATTCATTAGTGAACCAGCGACTGACTGTCAGTAAGTTTAAAATATAAGAAATAATTTTCCTTCTTCGGTTGTATTTTTAATTTATATTTATATTTAAAAAAAATATTTTTCTCTAAGATCAACATTGTAAAAACGACAGTCTTTCAGAACATTCCAATTTGGGTAATGACCGCAGTGATAAAATTAAAATTGTGTTCCTGTGATGAGCCACAAGAAAACAAAATACAACATCAATACAACATCTGGCTAAAATAAAAATTATATATAAATATGAATGCAGCTAGCACTTATTGAATTACCATTCACAAACTGGCATTGTAGAGCCTGGCTCTCTGCCAATGGGCCAATCACACAAGCTTCCTTTGCCCTTCTCCACATTTAATCTGATAAGCACATTATACACAGTAACAGAATGGAGACTGTAGCCACATATAACCGATTGTTTTAGTTTCACCTGCTTTGTGCCCTTGGGCACTGACATACCTGGTAGTGTCCCAGTATTCCCCCTCAAGTAATGCTGATAATATGGCAATTAATGAGCTAGAATAAAGTTTCTTCTGCAATTTGATAATTGCATGTAAGGGGAAAGGCGAGATCACTCCCTAGTACAAACAGAAATTGCATTGTGATCTTTTTAGAACTCATAATAATCATGTTCTCAGAAAGACAAATTCGCCTTCTCTGATATCCAGAAAGTATGGTTCGTAAACTTGCATGATGTAGCCTATGTGTAACTGAAGTTTTGTTGGGAGTGGAATTGCCTCATAAGGTTAGATATGGTAAATATCCAGAGGCAAAAGTTAGTTTAAGCTGATACTGTAGTTGCACAACTAGAACTGGTCTAAACTCATAGAGACATTTGATAGGAAGCACAGGACTAAAAAAAATGGCAGTAGGAAATTGAATAAAGTCTAAAATTCTTATTTGGATGGACCTTAGCCTTTCCTAAATGAGTGTGAGTATAAGACCCTTTTCTTTTTTGACACAAGAGAAGCCAAGATTCATAGCATGGATCGATGAAATGACCTGTCTTATTGTTACATTCATTCTCTAATTAAAACACATGTTTCTATATCTGCAGTTTTTAAACAAAAAGTGAAAAAATTAAACCCATTATATTGATTGTTAATCATAGTAAATGTATGCTTTCTGCTGAAAATTGTGTCTATGTTTTTCTATGCCACATTTAGTTTCTTCACTGGTTTAGAACATAGAATAACAGAGTTGGAAGGGACCTTGGAGGTCTTCTAAACCAACCCCTTGCTCGAGCAGGAGACCCTATATCATTGCAGACAAGTGGTTGTCCAGTCTCTGAAAAGCCTCCAGCAATGGGGTTCCCACAACTTCTGAAGGCAAGCCATTCCACTGGCTAATTGTTTCTCACCATTAGGAAATTTCTCTTTAATTCTAGGTTGTTTCTCTCCTTGGTTGGTTTCCATCAATTGTTAGGAAAGTTGGAAAAAAAATCTGTAGTTATTTCATTTGTTAAGGTTCACTCTTAAGAAATTACAAGATCAATATTGGCTTAGAGACAATCATTGTTGTGCCAGTCTACATGTGATGCTTGGGAAGCCAGTTTGATCCTAGACAATTTCTTTAGTCTCCAAAAGAATATCTTTTTTTTTTAATGGAAGCTGGCTCTCAGCAAAGCAGACTTGACATTCTCTGGCATTAACTGTATTTCCAAGAATGACTCTTTAGAAAGCTTAAATATATAATTGGCAGTACGGTATCCCCATCTATCAACAAAAAGGATAAAGAAAGCAGGAATAGTAGAAAATATCATGAAGGAGGGTGGATTTGAGAGGAAGCAGAATGTACTTGTTTATCAGAACCCTTTGTTTTTGATTATATTCTGATGACAGTTATTTGGTAAATTGACACAAACCAAAGAAGGCGCATACCACTTTCTCAAAAATTAAAATTGCATCCACAGCTTTAATCGTGGCTTGATTATAGAGCCAGTTTGCTATGGTAGTTCAAGCATTAGTCTAGAAACTGTTCTATCTAGTTCTGCCTTAGACACAAAGCCAGTTGGATGACCTTGGACTAGTCACTTTCTTTCAGCCTTACAGGGGGAGGCAATTACAAACAATTCCTGAAAAACTTTTCCAAGAAAACTGCAGGGACTTGTTTAGGCAGTCTTTGAGAATTGGGCATAATTGAAGGGAAGGTAAACTTTTGCTAACCTTGTTAAACAATTCTGGCGGGTGTACAACATTAAAAACCCAAGTAACAAATAACAAGCACAAAGAGAAAAGGAACAATAAAGATCATTCCTGTGGAACAAGCATCCATTAAGAACTTATCAAACCTCTCACAGAGAGCTCACACTCCACTCTAGACTAGAAACTGAGGAAAAAGCCAGGTATTAAAAGCCTGTCTGAGAATGTTCTTCAGAGAGCAGATTCTTTGAAGGAGAACTGGCTTAGAGAGTCTAAAAGATGAGGGACAGAACACATTTTAGTGTGGAAGGAATTGGGGGAAAAAAGCTATTTGCTAATTCACTTATTAGGCGTTGTCCTGATTTCATATTTCCAATATTCTCAAATGCCTATGGTACTTTGTCTCAGTGACATGCTACTGGTGTTGATTTAATGGAACAACATGTGTCTAAAATTCTTGGCCAAGTTTCACTGCATTGTAAATGATTCCAGGATAATGAATTACAATATCTTATTGATAAATGCAACAATTCATTGTGTAAACAATATCATTACAATAGTGTCTAAACAATACACGGTATTGTTGTAAGTTCGTTAACCAGTTTCTGAGGTATTAATATGGAGGCTATTAATAGCACATGGATCTTAAAAATATCAACCAATATGTTATACAATTAAACATAAAAATTCCATGTATATAGTACACAGATAGTCTATCTCTGCAATGTAAGACATTGTGCTAGAGTTTGGAATAGTAAAAATTCCTTGTTTGTATATTAAATAAATTATGACTGTAAAGGAAACTAATTTCATGAACTTTATAACCATCTTCAACTTGTATGCCATATGTCAATTTCTCAGTTGATATAGCTGCCATGTTTTAACTATTATTCTCTGAACAGAGAGCACAGTGTTTGATTTTGAACGTTTCTGCATGCAAGCAAATGAAGGTTAAATAAGCCTCCATTGAGTTCAGTTTAACCCCTGTCTTGTCCTTGAGATTATATTATCAAAAGAATAAAAGCTTGGCTGTATCTTTCTGGGATACTATAGATAGATAATATTTACTGTCATTTATTTTTCTGTGGGTACACTGGAACACATTAAAAACATTATAAATATTATAGCTCTTGTAATTTCTGGTGGCTGCCTGTGGATTACTCTGTTTAGCATTATTTCTTTCTCTAAGACTGCAGGTTCTTTATTTCACATATATTACAGTCTCTATTAAAAATATCATTGGCCTTTAGAAAGACAAATGATGTCCTATGCTTAACCTGTAATATTTAAGGTGTATTGTTTTATATTTGTTAAATGCTAATATTCCTGGTATATATCCTTGGAAAACATATTTAATACATTAAAAACATTGGAGAAGATAATCTGTCAGGACACGCTATAGATTAGAAGAGAAGAGAAGAGAAGAGAAGAGAATTCTTTATTGGCCGACTGTGTGACACACAAGAAATTTGTCTTTGGTGTATAAGCTCTCTGTACATAAAAGCTTTAAGTGATAGATCATAAATTTATTAATCAGAAATCATAGATTTAGAATTCATTGGGTATGATGCAGCTCTTCCTAAAGATTATTCCTTAGCAATATTTGAGATTTACATGGAAGGTGGGGAAATATATATTATAAAATTGAGTGTTGCATGTAATTATGCCACATAAGAGGCAATTAAATATAGTTAGAAACTAAAGATAGAAGCTCCAATTGCTTTATGAGCCCTGTGATACTTTTGGATGCAGTGAAAATTGAGCAAAATAGGTTGTTTTTAAAAATTGGATTATGTGGAGAAACAGAATAAGCTATTGGTTAACCTCCATGCTGGTGGGATACCATTTGCAGGTATGTCAGCCTCAATTAGAGAACTTGAGAATCATTTACAGTTTTGTTTCATGTTTTCTTACATGTATATAGTTCAAATGAATTGAACGCTTGAAATTTACATTTAAAATATAAGTGAAAGTATTGAGTAAGCCTTTATCATTAAGCTAGCATTTAGGCACTAAGAGTAATGTTTAACTGGAAATTAGGGTGTTTTTGTGTGTTCTCAGTTCTGAAATGTAAATGATTTCTGAGCATTTGGCTATTCTTTAAAAATCTACTGGTTAAACTTTCATTTTGTACATATTTATTTCTTTCATTTTGTATATATTTATTTCTTTATACAAAAATATATATATTTCTTTTAGATTATATGTTGTCAGTGGTTTTTTCTACTATTTATCAACTTTTATAAATAATTGAAAAAGTTTTTTATCTGATATTTTTGGAAGTCTACAATATGTGGAATTAATACTAGTATAATATTTTATATTCACAGCTCTGGAGAACTAATTTCAATGCATAAATATCATAGAAATTTTATCAAATTGTCAAAAGATTAAATGCATCTACAGATAGAATCTTTGTTAGATCTGTACAGGTGTTTTGCATAAGCTGCATATAATACCCATTACCTTCACGTCTCAACTGTCATTCTGTAATTGTAAATTTCATATTCAGTATGAATTTTTAGTTTCTTAAATTACTTCCTGAAGTGAAAACCAGCTTTCTTAGTGATATAAATGAGAAAATGCCACAAGCTTCTTTTCTTGTTTTTCACATTTTGCATATCATTTTGGATAACCAACAATTTGCAATTTTTTGTAATGTAGTCATAATCATGCAGGGTTTTTGCCTTGTCTTTGAAATGTCATGATAATAATGACAGAAAAATAGGTGAAGGGTGAAAAAAAAGGTCTTCCCATTGACATACAGACACAGCCCAGCTTAAGGCCCTGTCACACTGGCCGATGGATGCAAAACGTTTGTAAAAAGGACACAGCGGACGAGAAAAATGTTCCATCCATTGTTATCCGCTCTCAAAAGGGGCAAAAATTTGCATAACCAGAGCGGACAACACGGAAAGGAACGGGCGGGGAGAGGACGTAGGGCGGATGGAAAGCGGACGCTCCACGGAAGCCTAGCGGATGGAAGTGGATGGCACATCCGCAAGGCTTCCGGGGGACCGCAGCAAAGCGGACGTGGAACGGAAAGAGCGGATGCAGAGCGGATGACGAACGGATGAAGCGGATGCACAGCGGAAGCCTAGCGGATACCTAGCGGAAGCCTAGCGGATGCCTAGCGTTCACTACACATGCGGGGAGGATGCATTGCATCAGCCCCGCGGATATAAAGGGAAGCAGCTCCCAAGCAAATCAACATTCAGAGGAAAGACCTGCTTCCAGACACAGCTCTCAAGCCTGCCTGCCTGCCAGCCAGCAACCCCACAACCATGGGGAAGATGAGAAAGCCTCAGCCATCTGCTGCCAGCCCTGGCAAGAGGGACAGGGCCACCCTCCCACCCCCTGGCCCTCACTCTGCTTCTGCTGGGGCTTCTGCAGCACGGGCTCGCTCTTCTGGGGCTGGAACTTCTGCTGCTTCTGCTTCTGGAGGAGCTGATAATGATGCTTATGGCGGTAGTGCTTCTGCTTGTTCTTACTCTGCTGATGCTGCTTCTGGCGGTGGTGCTTCTGCTGGTGCTTACTCTGCTGGTGCTGCTTCTGGCGGTGGTGCTTCTATTGGTGCTTACTCTGCTGAAGCTGCTTCTGCTGGTGGTGCTTCTGCTGGTGCTTACTCTGCTGGCACTGCTCCTGGTGCTGGGGCTTCTGCTGGTGCGTACTCTGCTGGCGCTGCTCCTGGTGCTGGTGCTTCTGCTGGTGCTTCCTCTGCTGGTGCTGCTCCTGGTCCTGCTGGTCCTACTCGTGCTCCTGGTCCTGCTGGTGCTGCTGGCGCTGCTGGTGCTTACTCTGCTGCTGCTGATCCTGGTCCTGCTGGTCCTACTAGTGCTACTGCTGCTGCTGGTCCTGCTGGTCCTGCTTTTGCTGCTGCTGCTGGTGGTGGTGGTGTGGAGGAGCAGCCCCTACAACCTGGAAGCCCCTCTGATGAGGGCCCATCTGGTCCTGCCAAAGGGAGGAAGAGGCATACGCGAGAACGGGAGAGGAGGCAATACAACATCGAAGAGGAACATGAGGATGTGGTGCTGGAGTGGCTGAGGGAGAATGAGTATCTATGGCGGAAGGGACACAGGCTCTATAGGGACACCAAAAGGAAGCAGGCTGCTTGGAGATAGAAGGCGGAGAGCCTGGGCTACACTTCGGAGGTGCTCCTCGGCTGGTGGAAGCACATGCACACCTGGTACGGGAAGCTGCACCTCAAGAAATCTGGCCAGGCCGTGGTCAAGCTGACGGACAGAAAGACCTACGTCATGGCCAAGTGCAGCTTCCTGGAGGGTGAGATCCGCCACTGAGGAGCAGCCCCTCTCACAACCCTCTCTCTCAGGCAGCCTGCTGAGAGCCAGTCCTCTTCCGGCAAAGAGTCAGCTCCTGTCTCCAGGCAGGTATCTGTGGAGCGTGCCACGACGGAGACCCCCCCAACAGCTGTAGTACCTGTGGCGGAGCACGTGGAGGACCCCCTGACACAGTGGGAGAAAGGAGATGGCACTTCCACCACAGCCCAACCCGCATCCACCCCCAGCTCCACCTCCACAGAAAGACAGAGAGGCAAACCAGAGGGACAGAGCCACACTGTCCTGCTGGAGATAAGAGACACCATCAGGAGCAGTGTAGATCTCCTCTCTCAGCTGGTACACACCGACTCCTCATCCTCCAACCGCAAGCCCTTTCTCACCTATGTGAACCAGACCCTCAAGGACATGGCGGTGGTGAAGGACAGGATCACCGATCTGCTTCACAACCCTCCAGACCCAGATGAACCTGCTCCCACCCAGTCCGGGTCTGCTCCTCCACCCCAGGTGATGTCACTCCCATTCCAAGGCTTTCCACACGCCCTCACCTACCAAGGCTACGGCTACCAGGAGGTCCAGCAGCACAGGCAGCAGCCCTTCCCAGTCCAGGCACATGTTCATCGGACGCCACCGTTGCCACCGGTTCCACTGATGCCACCGATGCCACTGATGCCACCCACGCCACCGATGCCACCCACGCCACCGATGCCACCAACGCCAGTCCTCACCCAGCTGCAGACCAGACAGCTCCACTAAACTGCTCCTTCCTCCATCCCACAGCCAAGCCCGGCCTCAGTACATCTGTCGTCGGTACTGGGGCTGACACCCCATGGCATGGAGGAAGGGGCTCTCAACATCATGGGGCTGAGTCAGCTGTCTGAGAGCTTCCTCAACACACCGTCCCTTGTCCTCTCGGGGCCAGGCACCCCAGTGGCGCTTCAGACCAGCACTCTAGCAGCAGCCACCTCCACAGCACCTGGACCCTTCACCCCTGAGACTGGGCACACCTCCGAGTGACCGAGAAGAGTGCCAGAGACTGGGTGGCTACCTGTTGACTTTATTTGGACACTTGACTTGGGTCATTTTTCATTTACAGCTTGTTATTATTAAAGATTATCTTTGCTTCACACACTTGCTTCAATTATTTTTTTCAATAAAGTCTTGGTGGAAACTTTTAGAAATGGTTTAAACCTTTGCATGCTTGTGGGATGGGTTAAGATAGCAGTGGGATGGGCAGGGATACCTTTGGGATGGGTAAGGATAGCAGTGGGATGGGCAGGGATACCTTTGGGATGGGTTAAGATAGCAGTGGGATGGGCAGGGATACCTTTGGGATGGGTTAAGATACCTGTGGGATGGACAGGGATACCTTTGGGATGGGCAATAGCTGTGGGATAGATAAACCTCCAGTGCAAGCATTGTGGGACTGTATGGTCCACCCTCCCAGGTGCCACACCTATGGCCCTTCATTATCAATAATAATGTAATCATTCATCCACACATTTGAACATAAACAGAACTCTTTATTAAATGCCCTGTTCATTGTAGGCCCACCCAACATACATGGCCCAATCTCATCAGTGTGATGAGAGGCTGAAGGAAGCATCCATTTGTCATCTATCATCCTGTCTTGCCACTCCACTGCTCCAGCTAGGGAGTTGCACCAGTGCTTCAGAGGTTGCGCTGCTTCTTCCCTTCACGTGAGGCTCTGTTGGGGCCTTGCACATCCTCAGTGTCTATCAGGTTTCGCCCCTGCCTCCATTCCCCAGGCTCCATGTCCCCATTGCCTTGTTGGAGGTCCACGAGCCTGTTCTGCAACACTGGGTAGCGGGTGCGCATGAGATTGTGCAGGATGCAGCAAGCTTCCACGATCATCCTCACGGTCTCTGGGCAATGCTGCATGGTGGTGAGAAGTACCTGGAACCTGTTGGCCAGGATGCCAAAGGCGTTCTCCACCACCCGCCTTGCCCTGGACAGCCTGTAGTTGAAGATCCTCTCTTCACGGGTGAGGAGTCTGGAAGTGTATGGCTTCATGAGGTAGGTTCTGAGGGAGAAGGCGTCATCCCCCACGATGAAGTAGGGCACATCTTCCATGTCGTTGGGCAGGGAGTCTGGATCTGGGAAGCCCATGATGAGGTTGCGTTCCAGCCCCTCCTTGAGGTCACTGGCATTGTATACCTGGGCATCTGAAGCTGACCCGTTGCCTGAAGCATCGATGTACATGAAGTTGTAGTCAGCATCGACCGTGGCGAAGAGGATGATGCTGAAGAAGCCCTTGTAGTTGAAATAAGTGGACCCCGACTTGGCTGGAGCTTTGCAGCCCACGTGCTTGCCATCTATGGCTCCAACGGTGTGGGGGAAGTTCCACTTCTGATACCACTGCTCTGCAACTTTCTTCCAGCCTTCTTCAGTGGAGGGGCACTGAAGGAGCTCCTCCAGGTATTCTTTGATGTGTGGCACCCTTCAGCCGTACTGCATGCTCCTGTAGGTGGTCCCTGAGGCCAGGTGGCACAGAGTCAGTGCCACCTTGAGCCCAGGGTCCAGGCTGGGCCAGAAATTGGTGCTCTGCTTGGTCAACCTGGGTGTCAGCTGCTCCACAACTTCGTCAAACATGGCTGGAGGCATCCTCATGAAGTTCTGGAAAGCACGAGGGTCTTCATTCCTCAGCTCCACCATCAGCTTGTTGTACAGTCTGTACTCTGCTCTTCTCCCGATCCATCTTCGGACCCAGACGCTTCTTGGCTGCCTCCTTTTCTTCTCGTAGAACAGTTGAAAGAGCCTGTAGATGGCTTCGCACTGTTGCAGAACGATGGTGGCTACCAAAAGGACTGTGGTACGATCCATGGTGGACATCAGTGGATGCAGTGGAAGAGCAAGAGCCAGATAAAGGCTGCAGAGGTCTGCGCAGCAGGGCTGCTGGACTGAAAGTGAGATCCAGGTGAGTTGCTCCCCCTTTTTATAGGTAATATAGGTTTTCCACTATGTATCCTTTTGCATCCTCTAGGCATCCTCTAGACATCCTTAATATCCGAGATAAGTCCCCTCTGCGAACATTTTTTCTGTTTTAAATGCTTTGTTTGCGAGCTGCATCCGCTTTCATCCTTTCTCTGTCCGTGCTACTAATGCTGCACGTCTGTTCCGCGTCCGTTTCGCTTCCTCGCTGTGTCCGCTTTCCGCTGGAGCGGATTTGAGTTGCGCGGATGCGCAGCGGATGCCTAGCAGATGTAGTGGATGCGTAACGGATGACGACGGATGCAGAACGGATTTTCCCCGTATGCGTTGCGGATGCAGAACGGAAGCGTTGGATACATTTTCCGCTCAAAAAGTTTTGAGCAGCTCAAAACTTTTTGAGTGGATGGAACCTCAGTCGACGGATGCTGGACGGATAGAGAGGAAGAAAAACGGACGCAGTGAGTACAGAACGGATGCATCACGTTAACCAACGGATGGCAAGTGTTTCTCTCCGTTTTACATCCTCTTTCCATCTGTTGGTGCAGTGTGACATGGACTTTTGTGCAAAGGTTTGCACATCTGTTCAAATTGACTTGCCAAATTTTGAAAAATGATCATGCTTGAACTTGGGTAAGCCTAGTGAAACTCAGACACAGGGTAGCAATAGCACTTAGATTTATATACTGCTTCATAGTGCTTTACAGCACTCTCTAAGTGGTTTACAGAGACATTCATATTTCCCCCAACAAAATGGGCCCTCATTTTACTGACCTCGGAAAGATGGAAGGTTAAGTCAATCTTGAGCTGATCAGGATTGAACTCCTGACATTGGGCAGAGTTAGCCTGCAATACGGCATTCTAACCACTGCGCCACCACTGGTCCTTTGGTACACAATGCAGATCTTTGATACACAGATCCTGTGTGCCAAAAAGGCATGGTATTATACTTTCAAGCTGCTGATCTTCAGCTGGAACTGAGGCTTATGAAGGGCATTATGAACAGTTTCAAATATTAGTCAATTTTGGACAAAACCCTCTTGGCTAATACGCCAAAGATGAAGATGAACATCACCTTACAACATGACAATGACCCAAAGCATACCCCCAAATCATCAAAAGTAAAAAATAAAATCCAAAGTGATTTTTATTAGTCTGATTTTTTTGTAACTAAAAAACCTGGCATTATAACAGGGTGTAGTCATTTTATATCCACTGTACATTCATTATTGTCGTTGCATGTTATATTCTATGAATTTTTGATAAGCTGCCCCGAGCTTACAGCTGCCATCTTTTTAATATAATTACTGCAGCACAGGATAGCATACATGCAGTGTCGCAGATATTGTTCCTATAATTGGCAATTAAAATATAGTTGCCCTATGCCCGGGATGATGCTAAAATGCGACTTTCATAATGGCTAAGAACTGTAATGGATAGCTTCTAAAGATCCATATATTTGACATAGAATCTTATTATCTTTTCAACAGAAAATCTTACTAGCTTACGAGACGTTTAGTTGGTTTTTTTTCCTGCAATGTAGAGTGCATTGTTTCATCTTTATCATATATGACTTCTTTTGTTGGTAAAGCCAATTTAAGTTGAGTTTTGATGAAAAACAGTCTAAATATTTTATAGATAAAGTTGGTGCTAATCAGAAAAAATCATAGTTTAAATCAATGGTAAAAAGCAGCTTTGTAATAGTCAAGTCCAGTGCTAAAAAGTTTCTTGTATATCAAAATGCCATCATATATTGGAGATTCTTACCATTACTTTTTAAAAAACTTTTGCAAAACATTTTAGCTAGTTTCGTCTAGTGCAAGGGTCTTCAAACTTGACAACTTTAAGACTTGTGGACTTCAACTCCCAGAATTCCAGATCTAACATTACTGGAGGAGGAATTCTGGGAGTTGAAGTCCACAAGTCTTAGAGCTGTCAAGTTTGAAGACCCCCAGTCCAATGGTTAAGGCACCAGGCTAGAAAGTGAGAGATTGGGAATTCTAGTCCTGCCCTGAGGCATGAAAGCCAACTGGGTGACCTTGAGCCAGTCGCATGCTTTCAGCCTAGCCCACCTTACAGGGTTGGGACAATAGGAGAAGGTGTATTGAATATGTTCGTCACCTTGAATAATTTGTAAAAGTAGTAAAGGAAGGAGAGAAATACATTAATAAAATACACATTCAAATGACTTTGACGGCTCATTTGTAAAAAATGAATTAAGTGAAATATGTCAGAGTCTTGCAACTTTTCCTTCACATGTTCTTTTTGTCCTTCCCTGTTTTCCTGTAAGCTTATTCATACATGCATCATACAGGTATGTGAAGAAGCTAAAGATAACTGAGTTGAAAGTATTAACCAATTTGTAGGTGGAACAAGACTAAAAAAATATCTCTGTGTTCTTGATACTAGTACTGAAATGACTGACAAATATGAGAACAGATTAGAATTAAAATCAATTATTATTTAATTGATAAAAGCAATAATATGTCATTCTCTTTATTCAAAATTCTGTGTTTATGTGAAAGGGCATTCTTTCTTTCCCATTTCTTTATTTCTATAGAGATTAATATGTAATGACCAAAAGCAATTGCATTTAGTAATTTTCTGCTGGCAGAAAATGTGAAAGGTTTTCATTTGGATACATTTTCTCTCTTTTCTGAAAGTTATAAACCAGCTTACTTTTGATCCAATAAATTTATTTTCCTTTTTAGTTTTGGCCTGGAATGAGCCTTTCATTGTCCCCAAGGAGCAGCAGTAAACTTTAGATAGATGAGATCACCACTTTGAATGATGAACTGGAATAGGATGAGACTGTCAGAGCACTGTGTGTGTGTGTGTGTGTGTGTGTGTGTGTGTGTGTGTGTGTGTAAGCAAATAATTTTTCCCAGAAATTATGCAAAAGTAATTCCTCAGTAAAATGAAATATAATAACTAATAACATTTACATAGCATCTTTATCTGTTGGATGGGACAGCCTAGTGTAGACTTTTGCAAACCAGAATAGCCCCAAAGAGTCATTTCTGATATCTTTATCACAGAAACAAACCAACATCCCAGAATCTATGCATTCATCATTTGGATCTACTACTTGCTAGGTAAATTGGGACTGCAATATAAAATGAAGCATTAACCAACCAGCGTGTTTCCAAGGACCTCTAAAAATTATACAGGTAGTCCTCATTTATAGGCCATAATTGCAATCAGCAACTCTGTCAGTAAGTGACATGGTCATAAAAAGTAAAATATGTGACTCTGCCTGACTTACAGTATCAGTTCTGCTGCAGTCATTAAACCATGGGTTTTAAAAAAATATTTTAATATCAGATGATCAGAACCTGTGACTTCCTGTTAGCTTCCCCCATTGGCTTTGCTTGTTGGAAGCTGACAGTGAAAGTCATAAATGGTGACCACGTGACTGTGGGACAGTGCAAAAGTCATAAATCTATACTGGCTGTCAAAAATCTGAATTGCAATCACATGACCGTGTGGAAGCTGTGCCAACTGCAAATTTGAAGTTCAGCCATAAATTTCTTTTCAGCACCATAATGTCAGACAATCGCTGAACAAGGCAGTCAGTAAGTGAGGCCAACTTATTGTCCCAATTAACCTGAAGACACAGAGTTGGAAAGACTGTAGGTTGGACGCTTTTTAAATTGTTCAGTGGGGAAGGTGCATTTGCTGTAACTTTTGGAGTAAATCTAATAGTGTCGAGTTGCTTTTCGCTAACACGTGCTTTTCAGAATCCTTCAATAATTTGATTGTCATACATTAGAAATTCCAAAGTTTTGCAATCTAGAGCGAATGAAAGTGCCCGACAGGAGAGGATTTTTCAAGACAACTTCAGACAACATAACAATTACTGATAGAAATAGATAGCTATGATGAAAAAAAAAAAACCTGAGTCAGTTGAGGAATGTTTTTCTAGAGTTCTTGCCAAAGTAAGTTTGGATCATTGATCAATCACAAAAGATTAGTGTAGGACATAAAACATTGTAAGCAAAGGGAGAATGTGACCTCTTTGGTTTTGGCTTGTTCTGAGAACCTTTGGAAGGGATGCAGGCTGATGCAACTTTGGCTGTGTCCCTCTGCCAGGATGATAGGATAGAGAGAAGGTAATCAGCTCTGTTAGAAGAATGTTTATTTTTGTTTGTCATCAGCTGTATCTCCTCTCTCTCCCTTCCCCCCTATACTGTATAAAGGTTGTTTAGCTTTAAAAGATTGAATGCAAACATTTAAAAGATGTTTGCAGTTGATCTATGAGTTTAAGCAACAGTGTTAAAGAGAATAGAACAGAACAGAACAGAATAGAATAGAATAATTTATTGGCCAAGTGTGATTGGACACACAAGGAATTTGTCTTCGTGCAAATATTCTCAGTATACATAAAAGAAAAGATACATTTTTCAAGAGTAGAGAATCATAAGGTACGACACTTAAAGCCCATGTCCCATTGCACCAAGGGATGCAAAGAGGATGTAAAATGTTAAAAAAAGCTTGCCATCCGTTGGAAAACGCTATGCATCCGTTGTGTACTCACTGCATACGTGTTTCATACGCTCTATCAGTCAAGCATCCGTCCACTGAGATTTCATCCATCCAAGAAGTTTTGAGCTGCACAAAACTTTGTGAATGGATGAACTTTCCGCTGTGTACGATGTAAATCTGTGACATCCGAGCAACAAACATTCTATGTTTGTTTCCCATCCGTTAAACGTCCGCTGTATCCTCTCTGCATCCTCTGGGCATCCTCACAACTCACATCCGTTGCAGTTGAAAATGGAAAGAGGGAGGAAACAAAAGGTACACGGAATGTCTACACAGCGTTAGTAGCAAGGAAATAGAAAGGATGCGCAGTGAACGGTTTGCATCCGATATACATCCGCTAGGCTTCCTATGAACATCCGTTTAACATCCCCGCTACACACTACCCCATCCATTCTTTTCCATTCTTTTCCGTTCTGTTTATGCAAATTTTCACCACTTTTTGGAACGGATGACAATGGATGGAGCCACCCCCGAAATTTTGCTCATCCGCTGTGTCCTTTATGCATACATTTTGCATCCGTCGGCCAGTGGGACAGGGCCTTAATGATAGTCATAGGGTACAATAAGCAATCAAATCATACTAGGAAACAGTCAATATAAATTGTAAGGATACAAGTGACAAAGTTACCGTCATACAGTCACAAGTGGGAGGGAAGGGGAGATAAGGAGTGATGAGAAGATTAACAGTAATTGTAGTGCAGACTTTGTAATAGTTGAACAGTGTTGAGGGAATTATTTGTTTAGCAGAGTGATGGCTTCTTGTGTCTAGTTGTTGTGGTGTGCAATGCTCTATAGCGTCGTTTTGAGAGAAGGAGTTGAAAAAGTTTATGTCCAGGATGTGAGGGGTCTGTAAATATTTTCACAGACTTCTTTTACTTTGATTTTAGCTTTTATACTGATATAAGATATGTCCTTTTTAAAAAAATATTGAAATGTATAAAGCCGTCCATATTATGAATTTGGGTATTGTAGTGTAACATTAATAATAGCTATATATACGCTAGCTAGATACCCGTGCTTCGCTACAATACTACGTGGTCGGGCTTAGTTTTGGGGGAGGAAAATAAGGAAGAAAAAAATCTGCCTCTGCCTACCAGCATCCATCGGTATTCATCTGGCTAGCTTCCTGTCAGTGTGTGAGAGAGTTGAGGGCTATTGGAAATGGAAACAGTATTTGCTGTAAGCAAGAAGGAGACAACAAGGAGCCTGGGCGTGGCTTAGCTCAACTGTTATGTACTAAAACTGGTTGCTGCTGTGAAACTAAAACTGAAACTCCTCTGCTTGTGTTTTGCATTTGGAACATATTTCTTTTCAAGTGGGGAGAAAGAGTAGAAATCCTTAGTATCAGAGCTTGTTAATAATAATATATGATATACTAATGGTCATTTCAAAAAAATCCTTTTTTAGTGAGAACCTAGAAGCCAAGAGGAACATATATGCCAAATTTCAAGTTTGTAGGCTTTACTGTTCTGGAGTTTTTGTGAAGATGATGCATGAGTGGTATTTCACTTTTATATACTGGTATATAGATTTAAAAAAAAAAACTCAAACACCCAAGGAAAAACAGCTGTTAAAAGTCAACCAAGTCCTCAAGATCTACCTATCTGCCATGCTAACTTGAAGCATGGGTACATTTCAAAATTCAGATAAAAGTTTTCAGAATGTTTATGGTAAGATTTCCTTTAAAACAGTATGTTTGTATCTTGTTTTGCAGGATTTATTTGAAACTATTTTCTGGTTTACTAGTTTTTGTTAGCAATTGTAAAAGCAAGAAGGGGAGCAGGGAGGATAAAAAAATGGTCCTTTGTTCTCCACTTGGCATTCTGTTCTAACTTGAAAGAACTTGGGGCAACTCCCAAGGCCAAGCTCCTAGGAGTTAAAAAAAAAAAAAAAGGATCTTTGCACTGGTCTCCTAGATTGACAGAGCCTTCGTAAGAACCTGATAAAGGGGGCTGGTAGATCAGGTGGGGGTTTTTTTAAAGACCAAACACAAGAGACATAGATTTCTAAATTATCAGGCAAGCTTCATTGATTGATGCACCAACTTGAATATTAATTGATGTGATGAGTTCTTCCTGTTAACACTGAAAGTATTACTACAGGTTTTTCAAGTGACTCAGATTCCTCTAGTTATGAAACAGGAGCCCTGAAGCAAGGCAAAGGTGGAGAATTTCTTTTGGTAGGATAAATTGGGCAAAGGCCACCCTATTTGGCACTATAGCTCCCACCTGTGTGGGAGTTACATAGTGAAGAATGCTAGAGAACTGGGTGACTGGAATTTCCCATTCCTGTCCTACTGTATGATAAAATACCACTTTTTAAATTTTAAAAAGCACTAGTAGCAAACAGAAATAATTGGTTTGTGTAGAAGTGTTTTTTCCCATTTAATGCCATAAGCTAAAAAAATAAAATCCTAATTTAATGTGTACTGAAATCTAGAGGCAATATTGAGAGACATGAGTTGATGTTGGCCAAACTTGTATGTGGTTTTCTTGCTATAACTCTTGCAGATACTAAAAAGGGAAATAACGTAAAACATGCTCGATGGGCAAAAACACACACAACTGTCTATGCATTATACTAATATTTATTATAAAATGCATTCATGTAAGCAGAAACAAAAGAATTAGATAATATAGAGTAAGATATGTTCACCTAGAAATATTATACAAGCTTTGCATTTAATGTATTTTGTAGTTTCAAAGAAAATGTTGAAAAAAGAGATCTATTTAGTTAAAAGCCAAGCCACATAATTTCTCATTTCTTTTTCTTTTTTTCCCCCTGGCAAGCAAACAAAAGACCTTGTCAGATTTAAGTGGATGTCATCTGTATTGTGTTGGTGGCTTGGGATAAAATAGCCAAGGAATCATGTGGGGAAACAATAATAGAAAATCAAGTTTCATTATTTTTCAAGTAATGTTAGCAACTGTCTACTAATGAAGATCTGAGATTCAAAATAAATAAACTTAAACTATAAAGGAGAATACTACATTCATCCAGAGAATCTTGTGTACCCAATTAATGGGTAGAAAAGACCATCCCAGTTAGAGATCCAAAAATAAGAGAATAAGTCTTATTAAACCAAAGTCATCAGAGCAACATATGTGAACTGTTTCCAGACAAATCCAATTATTTCACAGCCATATTTTTTCTTAATCAAATTACATTGCCATCATTATTTATCTTTTTCTTATTTGCCATTTAGAAGAGTTAGTTTATGATTTTTTTATTTTCTTAGCTTAGACTCCTCCTTGCCTTTGTTTAAATTATAGTTGTATAATAGACGGCCTAGCCATTGGTTAAATTATTGAAATCATTAGTTTTGTTGTGCATTTGACTATTTATCATTTTCTATATAATCAGCCCAAATAAATCCACTCAAGGGTGAAGTTTGTTCACTAAAAGTCAGACTAAAACCTACCACAGTGGTCCAGTGCAGGTTGCTAGATATATGTAGTCCTTGACCACAGTTGGAACCAGATCTTCCATTGCTAAGTGATGTAGTTAAAAGATGATGGATTTTATCACCTTTTTTGTTGCAATTGTTAGCAAATCACTGTGTTGTTGAGATTAAAAATCCCTGCTATTTTTAATGTTTTATCATATTCTGTATTCCAGAGTTACTTGGGTAATGACATGGGTGACATATAAATTAATAAATATATTAAATAAATAACATATCTACTTATTGGATAAGACTTGGTTGAATGTTTTAGGAAAAATCCTTTTCACCTCCCTCAAAATTAATTTTTAATAGTACAGTTTGCGATCATCTCTACAACAGTAGTCCCCAACCTTTCCGGCTTGGGGACCTGGTGAGGGGGGAAAGGGGAATGTTTGTACAAGTGGCAGGCAAACTTGTCAGTAAATACAGGTCCATTTGCACAAGTGATGGATGTGTGCGCCCGCCGTTTGTGCAAATGGAGTTTCATGCGTGAGCTCGTGCAAGTGGACCGCAGCTCAGGGATTGGGGACCCTGCTCTACACCACAAAATTATTTTGCTTCCATTGGCCATTTCTTATTATATTCTTTAACATTCAACAAGACAAATAACATTGGTAGATATCACAGTTTGAAACTTAGCATTGCGTTTTTATGTATACTTCTCTCCCTTGGATCATTTAAACATTATTTTCGTGAATGACATATTAGGATATAGTAGAATGTGAAGTTTTAAACTTGCAGGGCAAGTTCATACAGCAAATAAAGTAATAGGTCACATTTTAAATAGCACCTAAGTGACGACTGGGTTAACTTTCTTAAATGTGGTGGTAACTATTCATAGCCAGAATGTTATTCTAAGTAAAGGAGGGATGTCAGAAGTCAACTTATATTTACCTTGGGCATGGTAGGAGTGTAATAAAGACAGCTTCTGCTTTCAGAAGCAGAACTTTGTTGTCTACATGACAAGTGTCTACCACACCAAATATGTAGCTGTGTAACAGGATATGGGATTTTTCTTAGAACAGTTTTTTAAGAAAACACTCCCAACTTACTGGTAGTATAAACCATGACTATGTTTTATGGAAGAGATTTGTAGAATAGAACCACTTGCAGTTTAAGATTATCCTCATGTTTGTTTATATTGGCTTCCATAATTTAAATTTGTTTTTTTAATGGGCAGGTTGTCAGTATGTTTTTTGATTTGAAATAATTGACATAAATGATTTTTGCAGTTTCCTCATGTATGTTTGGGACAAGTGCAAGCTGTTCCACTGGGTAATTGTTATCACTGTCAGAAAATTTCTCCTTAGTTTTAGTTTGGTTCTGTATTTTTGTTTTGCTTGAGTAACCTAAAAGGGATTAATTGGCAGTATGATTATACATTACTTACAACTATGGTTTGGTTTGTCATGTAGGGAGGAGTGTAAGGTTTATTTTGCCATTGAGATGTTTTCAATCAGTTGGCTTTGTTCAAGTTAACATAGCATATTTATAAAGCATCTTTTTTACTAACAGAAAAATACTTGCTTGAAGTTGAAATATCTAATTCCTGATTCAGAAATAATTCATAAATCTCAAAGACTACTATTTTGGTCATTTTCTACAAGACCCAAAATAGCGTAGTAACAAAATAACAAGAGTTGGAAGGGACCTTGGAGGTTTTCTAGTCCAACCCCCTGCACAAGCAGGAGACCCTATACCAGTGGTGGCTAACTTTTTTGGGCTCCCATGCCGATAATTGCACGTGTGCACACTTGCGTGCGCTCACATGATAGCACCCAGAAGGCAATGTTTACTGACCCCCCACACCCTGTGCAAGCGCGCGTGCCTCCCTCGTGCACCGTATGTGTACGCATGTGTGTGCGATTCCCCCTCATGCACTGCACATGTGATTACTCCCTCATAGACCACGTGTCTTGGCGCATGTGCATGTAATCCCCTCACATGCCACACATCTTAGCGCATATGCGTGGGTCTCCCGTGCACCCCCCTCTGCCCCCTGTGCATGCTCAATAGATACCCGACAATCAGATATTGGGCGGCAGCATGTGCCCACATGCACAGTGAGGCTCTTCTGGGCGACCTCTCGCGTGCCAGGGGAAATGGCTCTGCATGTCACTTCCGGCACGCATGACATAAGTTAGCCAACATGGCCCTATACCATTCTGGACAAATGGCTTCCCAATCTCTTCTTAAAAACCTTCAGTGGCGGAGAACCCAAAACCTCTGAAGGGAAGCTGGGTAATTGTTGTCACTGTTAGAAAATTTCTCCTTAGTTTTAGTTTGGTTCTGTATTTTCCATCTGTTAGTTCTTGTCTTGCCTTCTGGTGCTTTGGCAAATAGGTTCACCCTATCTTAAAATGAGGACTAATAGACTGAGAAACAGTTTATTTTCCAAGGCAATAATTGTCTTGAATCAAACAATGCATATGTGATTTAGCCCTATGTACATAGTGTTATTTTTAAACTATCTAACTTACTACATGTTTTAGATAGGTTTTGGACTAGGTTTTTAATTATTATTATTTTAATTTTTAAATACTCTAGTGTGATTGTGATGTGGTGTTTGGTGCACTGATGCACTGTGCTGGAGTAGCTTTCAAATTTCATTGTATTTGTAGAATGCAATGACAATGAAGGTATTCTATTTTATTCTATTCTTCCTTTGGTAGCTCCTCAAATTTTGAACACTGCTATCATGTTACCCTTGGTCCTTTTTTTCATTAGATTAAACGTACCAAATTCCTGCAACCATTTTTCATATCTTTTAGCCTCCATCCCTCTAATCATCTTTGTTGTTCTTTTCAGCACTCTTTCTGTAATCTCAAGTTTTTTATGTTATGGCGACCAAAACTAGATGCGATATTCCAAGTGTGGTCTTATCAAGGCATTATAAAGCGGTACTAACACTTTACATGACCTTGATTCTATCCCTCTGTTAATGCAGCCTGGAGTTGCATTTGGCTTTTTTGACATAAATAATAGTAAATAATAAGTGACTCTTAGAGTTATACTATGGTACCAGAAGATTGCATGTGGAATTTTAATGAGAATGAATAGAGTTGTAGTGTTCCTTGACAAGAAGATATCTTAAGACTCCTTAATAAATTTTTTAAAGATTTGTTTAAAGGTCATAATGATTGCCCTTCTATACTGTATATTATAGTGCTTTACATTGGATAACATAGCACTGTTTTTCTTCCATCTCCCCTGTGAAATGTAATTGTCAATTTAGAATGTCCCAAGCTTCCTTTTATTTGGTGGAAAGAAGCAATGAATATTCATGTGTCAAGTTTGACATTTAAATAATCTATTACAAAAGTTTTTTTTTAAAAATGTATTTTAATGCAGATATATTTTTTTTTTATCTTTCCTCTCAAAAAACAGAATCAGGCCTCAGTTAGCCAAGGAAAAGATAGAAGGATGCCACATCTGCACATTGGTCACACCTGGTGAACCTCAGGTGTTTCTAGGAAAAGATAAGGCCTTTACTTTTGATTATGTGTTTGATATTGAATCTCAGCAAGAGGACATCTACTTACAATGCATAGAAAAACTGATTGAAGGCTGCTTTGAAGGATATAATGCTACTGTATTTGCTTATGGCCAGGTAAGAATTGAGTGATTTTCTGATAAAATGTTCTCTGCATAAAAAAGGGAAAATTTGGGTACATTCAAACACATTCAGATTTTGCCAGAGGTGAGAATTACAGATTTTAACTTATAAGAAATTAACAATATACAGATAGTGCATGGATAAATATATAGTAATGCAGCACCAATGTGCAATATTGGGGCAAGTATTTTGAAAGAGATATACAGTACCTAATTATTCAAGTTCCTCTGTTTGAATTAGAATGGCTTCATTCTGTTATATTCACAATCTACTTTCATTTAAATTCTCCTGAAATACTACATCAATCCCATGGTAACTCATTTAATGACAAGTTCTTGTCCTAGTCAAGGTTGCCTGGGAGTCATAGGTAAAGTTACTTTGTGGTTATCTGTGGAGAGAGGGAGAGAGAGGGTGTGTCATTTTTTTGCTTCTTGAAAATCCATAGCTATTTGGATTGTATTTCTGCATCTTGAAAAAAAGTTTCTCAAGGTTTACATATGTACAAAATATATTAGTTATGTTACTTACAGTAAAAAAATTTTAAAAACCTCCATAATTTGTAATAGCATTAATGTTTTTGATATTGAAATTCTGACCTCAGCTTTGCTTCCATAATTATAATGTTTACTCTTTTTAACTTTAGACAGGAGCTGGTAAGACTTATACAATGGGCACAGGATTTGATGTCAATATAATGGAAGAGGAACAGGGTATTATACCACGAGCTGTAAAACATCTGTACAAGTGCATTGAAGAGAAAAAGCATGCGGCTATTCAACAGGGGCTTCCACCTCCAGAATTTAAAGTCAATGCCCAGTTCTTAGAGGTAAGTCTTTATAATAGAATAGATATTTAAGTATTTGTTTGTAATCATTACCATAGAGCTCCCTGTTGCCTTGTGTGTAAAGAAATAAATTAGACTAATATTTTTATTTATTTTAGTTGGGAAAATAAGAAGGGCATTGACATTTGGTTCATATTGGGAATTTCTGCATCATGGAACAGTCTAAAATTATACTGCTGTAGACACAAACTACATAGTGTCCAAACTTCACATCCCAATAAAACATAGAAGATTAGTGAAGTATAATTTAAAGTCAAGAAAAACCTTTGCAGTATAGATCAATAAGATTTCTCCTTTCTTTTTATATGCCAAAGAAATAAAACCAGATTTATCTTGTCTTGAACATGTGTAATTTTGAAGGGTGTTTCCTTTTTAAAATGCCTCTAAATATAGGGTTCAGAATTGATATGCAGAATGTTCAAATTACAGTTGCCTAAACTTATACAACTTCAGACATGGGATTCTCACTTTTTTTGGTCAAAGTAGCAATTGGATTGTATGTGTGTATATATATATATATATGTCTGTGTACATGTATACAAGCAAAACATACACAAGCATGCATACATTTTGCTGTTGAAAAAAAAAAAACCGAATTCAATTCCAGAAGTTAAGATTGACAATTATATGTCAATCTAATTGATCATTAGTTGGTATTAGTGCATATCTGATATTCTTAATTGAAAACATTGACTTGAAACTTTCTGGCTAATTATCTAGAGAAATGTAAAAATATGTAAATGCACAGATTAATGGCCTTTTGATTCTTTGATTTTGGTTTATAAGTGCTTTGAGATTTAAATGTTATTATATTTTATAGAAAAAGTGGTAAAGGCAAAATAAAAATATTTTGTTGCATTCTCTTTGGTTTTTGATACAGATTTGCAGTTGATAATTAAAATGTTTATGATTATAATTAGAATCCAGAAATAAGATTTGAAAATATTTAAAATAATAGAAAAATATTAAGTAAATATAAAAATATTTTAGAAAAATAAAATCCCATCCATTTGCAGCATTATGGAATTAACATAAAGACTAAAAATAAGTGAGATTTTAAAATAAAAAGATGGTGCAAAGCTATATTAAATTAAAATATATTGAATTCACATCACTAAATAAACAGATTAGCAAATAAACCATTATTATATGACATCATAGATGATACATTTCTTTATTAACCATCGAGCAAGAGGTAAATTTATAATTGTACTTATAAATGCTGTAAGGAAAATCAGAATCTACTTCTTTGTATTTTCTTTCTTTGCTTTTACATTTTTAGCTTTTTTAAATCTCTTGTTCCCTTTGTAATACTTGTTTTCTTTCATGGATGGATGAATAATGTCAAATCTGCCGACCTGGGCAGCTTTTAATTTTGGTTTTTCTTACTGTTGTTTTATTTTATTACTTACTCTAAATAGCAGTGATCGCTTTTAAACAGATGGTAAAAAGATTGATCATTTATTACAGCATGGAATCTAAAACTTAAAAGATAAAAATGAACAGATTCAAAATAAAAATTATATTCCCAATCTCCAAAAGACTGGAAAATTACCTTAAATTGCACTTTTGAGAATAGCAACTGGGTATAAATATGCCAAGAGCAGAAACTAATAATGGAAACTATTCCTACTTTACTCCCTACAAAAAAGAATTCTGTATGTTGAATAGAATTAGTAACCTTGGACTGATATTTGGAAAAAATGAATCTAGGTGAGGAAGCTGAATAATTTAATTAAAATCTGCTGCCTTCTTACATTTATTTCTGTTTCTACTTTGAGAGTAGTTTGTAGTGGTTAAGGCTTCAGGAGAAACCAGGAGACCACATGAGTTCTAGTCCTGAGTTAGGCACAAAGCCACCTGGGTGACCTTGGGCCAAGTCACTCTCCCTTTTCTCTTAAAAGAGGCAATGGCAAACAAGTTCCAAAATCTTGCCAAGAAAACTGTAAGGACTTTGCCAGGCAGTCTCCTGGAGGTCAACAGACTTGAAGGCATCTCCCCAAAACTTAGTAGTATAGCAATAGTACTTAGACTTATATACCGCTTTACAGTGCTTTACAGTCCTCTCTAAGTGGTTTACAAAGTCAGCCTATTGCCCCCAACAATTTGGATCCTCCTTTTACCTATCTTGGAAGGATGGAAGGCTAAGTCAATCTTGAGCCTGGTGAGATTTGAACTGCCAAATTGCAGGCAGCTGGCAGTCAGCAGAAATAGCCTGCAGTACTTACTGCACTCTCCACTGCGCCACCATGGCTCATACTTTTCCTCTAGTGACATTTTTTTGAAATTTAAGATATAGTTTGAAGGATTTTTTGTTGTTGTTGTCTTGTCTCTTCATAAAGAAATGAATTGTGAAGAATTTGATTATTAGATTATATAGTTTTGATACCAAGACTTTTGTCATTGAATTTCAAAGCTTTTCTCGAAATCCTTCTTATTCTTCTTTAACTTAAAGGGGATTTTTTTTCTTGCATAACAGTAAGGCTTTGCTGTTCTTTTGAATCAAATCAAATTAAATATAAATATATAATTCAATATAAAAAGCAATACTTTTCTTAGGCTTACTTATAGTTTACAGGGTAAACTTCTTTGGAGGCATGCTATGAATGATGCATTTTGTTATTTAACTGTTGAATTCTGTTAAGCAGTTTTTTTAGTAACATATTCTTAGTAACATCATTTTTCCCTGTTAATTTAGCTTTACAATGAAGAAGTTCTTGACCTGTTTGATTCAACACGTGATATTGATTCAAAGAACAAAAAGTCAAATATCAAAATCCATGAAGATTCCTCAGGTGGAATATATACAGTGGGAGTCACAACACGGACTGTGAACGCAGAATCAGAGGTGACTGTGTGCAAAATAACACTATTTCTTGAAAACAACCAAAATCTTTTTATTATTTATATTTCATTTTTCCTTGCAGGACATTAAGTCAACACACAAAATTGTTTTCATTTTTATCCTTGTGTGCTAACTGTAGAGTGAGAAGTTATAATTGGCTTAAATCACCAAGGAGTTTCATAACTTTTAGTCTTAGTTCAGCACTTAGTTTTATTGGTCTGCAGCCCAAAGCAGCCTTAGTAATATTGTGTTTTTCAAGTGTCTTGCTCGCTTTTGTTTTGGATACTTTAATTAGTTTTTTCCGACTTTACTCAAGAAGTACCAAACTCAGGTTCTGTCATTTCTGCTGCTATGGAGAAATGCAGAACAAAGTAAAATACATTGAGAGCTTGCTGTGACAATCTCTTCTGAGCATATGAGAACTTTAGCAGATATTTGCTTTAGCTCTTTTTTGTTTTCCTGTTTCCCAGGCTGTTACTGAAGTTACATTAAATATTCAAAGCACAGTTACAGGGAACAGGGGGGGGCGCGCGCTACAAGGGGGCATTGTTAGCATACTTGGAGTGACTATAACAACATAAGGTAGCCTTCTATTCACTGGAAACTGATCTAATTTTGCACTTTAGCTGATTTAGCTTGAATCCAGTATGTTCTGTGATACAGCTGGGGGGAGAAGCTTCCTTTATATATGTGTGATAATTAATTATATGGTTCTGTAGATATCCACTGAGAACATAGAAAAGGTCGCGTTATACTCTGCTGGCACAGACCTTCTGTAAGTTTGGGAATGGGATGGAAGCAGGTGAATAGGTTACAGCAATTTCTATTACATTACTTCAAGGAGTTATCTAAGGTTTGCTTTAGCACAGGGATGTCAAACTTGCGTCGTCACTTGACATGTCAGGACTTTTTTCCCCTTTGCTAAAATGGGTGTGCGCATGGTCAGTGTGTGATGTATCTGGCTGGCAAACCGCAAGTTTGACAGCCCTGCTTTAGCAGATTATGGAGGATAGCAATGGTTTGGAAGCATGCACAATGAAAAACATTGTTCTTAAGGAATCAGGAAAAATCAATATAAAAACAGTAAGTTTTTAACAATTCCACATTGTTACACCTAATTGGTTCTGATGGGTGCATATAACTTTAAAAATGTTGATCAGTTACTCTTTCCCTGCCCATTTGTACAGATGATGCAGTGCTTGAAGTTGGGGGCTTTATCTCGAACTACTGCCAGCACACAGATGAATGTCCAGAGCTCACGTTCACATGCCATCTTCACCATCCATTTATGCCAGACGAGAGTTTGTCCACCATTTGATGCTGTAGGTATCTAAGGAAGTGGTGGAGTCTTTTCTCTTGGAATATCTTTGCATCAACATTTAATGAATAAGAGAGTTATGTGGTGTTTGTAATGTCTTTGACTCTCAGAGGTCATTATATGAACTTAGTGTACTGGAAATATCATGCAGCTGTATAAATCTTATAGCCTGTACCATATTTTTCCACCTATAGGACACCCCCATGTATAGGAAATCCCCAGTTTTCTTACCCAAAATTCAGAAATCAATATTTTAAACATTAAATAGAAGGCACTTATTTTACAGAGTAAGACATTTGCTTACCAGTAACTAGTATTCATTTTTTTGTTTTCTGACATTTTTATGGACTCAGAACGCCCGGACATTACCGCTCCCTGTCGCATGTGGGCACTGGCTACATGCTCTCCGTAGCATCAGCTGACATCAGTTACATAAGGCTCACGATTGGAGGAAACCTGTTAGCTTGCCTCTGCAATCGGAAGTTTTGCTTGTGAGGCTAGTTTGCATAGATAAGTTATCAGCAGTCTTACAACTGTGGTTTTGCTTTCAGTCCCCCGTGCATAAGATGCCCCTCCATTTTTAGATAAATATTTTAAAGAAAATATGTCGTCTTATACATGGAAAAATCTGATATTTTATAAGAACATGCTTGGAATTATTTTATTTCCTAAACTTCCCATTTCATATAGAGGTGGCTCTAGGCAGCTTACAATAATAAAAAAAAAAACAAGATGAAACATTTTTATTTCTTTTCTTCCAATCAAGAGCAGTTCATATGCAGCAAATCACTGTCCAGTTCTGGTCACCACAATACAAAAAGGATGCTGAAACTCTAGAAATAGTGTAGGAAAGAGCAAAAAGGGAGTGCTCTGAGGGAGGTGGAAGGTTTATAACTAGGAAATATAAACAAAGTAAAACAATGATAATAGGGTCTATAGACTAAATTATGTGGTTAAGGAAACTAGGTATGTGTAGCCTATTTCATGATAGCTGTTTTCCAGTGCTTGCGGGGTAGTGACAGAGAAGAGGGGATTGACCTGTTTTTCAAAGCACCTGAGGGTAGGGCAAGAAGCAATGGGTGGAAGCTTGTTAAAGAGAGATCCAACCTGGAATTAAGAAGAAATTTTCCCACAGTGAAAATAATTAACCAATGGAACAGTTTGCCTCCTGGATGGCTACTCCATCGTTGGAGGTTTTCAAGAATAGATTGAACAACCATTGTCCAGAATGGTATAAGGTCTCCTGCCTTGAGTAAAGATTAGACTAGACAACCTTCAAGGTCCCTTTCAGCCCTATCATACTATGATCTTATCTCTGACAAATCCCATGTATGGGGAATTTGAAGTATTCCAGAAACAGTTTTTCAGCTGCTTTTTGTCTTTTGTTGTCTTAAAGATTATCACAAAGAACCAGATGCAGAAATATAATGATCTGTGATTAAAAAGAAATAATGTTTACTTATGTGGTGTCTGTTGGTATTTTGTGCAGTGTGGTTTTACTATTATTTGATATAATTCTTTTTTTCCACAGTATAAATGTTTTTGTTTCTGTTGTTTATTGTAGGACAACGTGACAGACAACAGAATAATAATGGAGTCCTCTCAGCTGAATGAGTTTGAAACTCTTACCGCTAAGTTTCATTTTGTGGATCTTGCAGGATCGGAACGATTAAAACGTACAGGGGCAACTGGAGAACGAGCCAAAGAAGGAATATCTATCAATTGTGGACTTGTAAGTTTAAATTCCTGTTGTACCTTGTCAGTAATCACACCCACACAAGGTGATGCAGGAATATTTAATATAGAGGATGAGCCTTTTTTTGATAAAGTCACCCAGCTGGCTTTCATGCCTAAGGCAGCCCCTCCAGCAGCCAAATCAGAGTCAGGGTCCAGCATCAGGGCAAGCTGAGTGCTCTGAGGGGGAAAGGAGCTGTGAGAGAGATATGAGGTGAGATAATAGATGACTGATGAGGAAGAGGAGGAACAGCTTGGCCCAATGCTTGAATTGTGGATGCGCAGAAGGCAGAGGAGAGGAGAGCAGTGGAAATCTGTGGGCCATTCCTTTGGACAGAAGAGCCATCACTGCTCACGAAGCCCAACTCTAGTTCTGGGGATAGAAGGCAGGGTATGGAGATGAATAGGTGTGGCAGACAACTATTAATCTCCCTGCTGGGCAGACTTGTTAGTCTATGTTTTTTGCCGGAGCTGCTGGTGCTTCTAATAAAAGAATCATTGATTTAAATACAGAGGGTTTGTCATATATGAGGAGCTGGGTCAGAACAGCAGGTCTAGCACTTAGAGCCATGATGGTGCAGTGGTTAGAATGCGGTATGGCAGGCTAATTCACTGCTTACTGCCAGAGTTCAATTCTCACCAGCTCAAGGTTGACTCAGCCTTCCATCCTTTTGGTAAATGAGGCAATATGCTGACTCTGTAAACCACTTAGAGAGGGCTGTGAAGCACTGTGAGAAGAGATATTTAGACCTAAGTGCTATTGCTATTTCGTACTCCCAAAAAACCTGAAAGATTTCATTGAAGGACCTTGTCAATTTGTCGTGCTGCCTTTCTCCTTTAAAAGTCGGTAAACAGAATGCACTATCAGCTGAAATTTAAGATATTCAACTCACAGAAAGCTTCCTGCCTATTAAAAAAATAGACTGCCTTGAAATTTGCAGAGCTGTTGTGTATGGGAAGAGATGTTTTCCTCACAGATTGTGCCTCACAGCTCTTGAGCTATTTGATTTTTGGTAGCATTGTTTTGATTTCATTTGTGTTTCCATGTTTGTGAAGGTTGTTGTTGTTGTTGTTTTGACTAATGAGATTTTTATATTTTCAGCTGGCATTGGGCAATGTAATAAGTGCGCTGGGAGATAAGAGTAAGAAGGTGACTCATGTACCATATAGAGATTCGAAATTAACACGACTATTGCAGGATTCTCTTGGAGGGAATAGGTATGAGCAAGTATTCAATTAAATAAATCTTGTTTGAAAGGAAGAATGAAAAACTTTGATAGATTTGCTGTTGTTTTGACCAATAAGCCCGAATGGATAAGATGTTGTATATTTGCATTTGAATATTTTTTGTATTTTAAACAAATGTAAAATATTAAATGGCAGAATTATTTTTATGACCTTGTAAATGATATATTATATTAGCCATTTATTTTTAAGAATAAGCAGAAATAAAACTGGCTTTATAAAGTATGAATAAATTATTTTCTTTAAAAAAATTACATCTCCCAATAAACATAGAACAATAGAGTTTGAAGGGACCTTGGAGGTCTTATAGTCGAATCTCCTGCTCAAGCAGGAGACACTTTGCCATTTCAGACACGATTGTCCAGTCTCTTTTTGAAACCTTCTAGTGATGTAGCATCCACAGCTTCTATAACACAACCAAGCTATTCCTTTGGTTGATTGCTCTCACCGTTAGGAATGTTCTGCTTCGTTCTAGGTTCCTTCTCTCCTTGGTTGGTTTCCATCCATTGTTTCTTGTCTTGCATTTTGGTGCTTTGGAAAATAGCTTGACCCCCTTATCTTTGTAGGAGCCCCTCAAACATTGGAACACTGTTATAATGTCTCCCCAGTCTTTTTCTTCGTTAGACTAGAGATACCAATTCCTGTAATTGTTCTTTGTAATGTTTTAGCCTCCAACCCCCTAATCATTCTTGTTGCTCTTCTTTGCACTCTTTTTTTCAGAATCACAACATCTTTTTTATATGGTGGTGACCAGAACTGGATGCAGTATTCCAAGTGTGGTCTTACCAAAGCTTTGTGAAGCGATTCTAGAACTTCATGTGATCTTGATTCTGTCCCTTTGTTAATGCAGCCTAGGATTGCATTGGCTTTTTTGGTTTCTGCCTCACACTGTTGGTTCATATTTAAGTGGCTGACCAGTAGGATTTCAAGATCCCTCTCACAGTTACTAGCATTAAGCCAACACCCCAGAAGACAAGCTCAAGATCCAAAAAGAACCTGACAGACTTGAACACTGGGCCCTAGTAACAAAATGAAATTCAATGTATTAAACTCGAGTGGGCTTTTATAATCCTATTTTTCAGAGTTTCTCAAGCTTCTTGAGCCAATTTCCACTTTAAGATTTTCATCCATCAAATCCTTCCCAAGCTTTCTCTGAGTTTGTTAAAATCATCTGTTTTAAATTCTAAGATATCGGTTTGAATCAGACATAATACTGATTAGGTTCAGTTTAAGATTTCAAGTGGTGTTTTTCTTTTGAAGAAGAAAAGAAATCCAGATGAAAGAAAACTACCTAGATTTACAGTGATTGGATGGAGCTTATGTTATAAATTTTATGTTATGTTATTATGTTATAAATACCTGGCATTTTTATTTAAGATGGACAAAGGTAGATAGATAAGCAGATGCCTAATGTTTAATTTCATTATGTTTGTAAACTAAAGTAGCATCAGAAAGACATTGAGATTTGTCTGTCTCGATCTCTTACAACACCTTGTTTTCTATTACTGTTCTCAGGGTTCAACCGTCCCAATTTTTATTTCAGCCCATGGAAAAAATCCCTTCTGACCATTCTCCTAATTGTATTTTTTTAGTGTTATAATAGCAAGAGGAAATATAAGAAAGAAAAACAAATAGCTTGAGTCATATTGTAGTGACTAAAGACACAAGATATTAATTTTTACATATAATCATCAATGTGAATTTTCAGTAATTAGTAATCTGCATTTAAGTTAACATTTAATAATTACATGTTATCACATGCAAAATCATCTCACCGTTGGTTATTTGATTTTAACATAACATTGTACTCCCTGCTGCTCAACAGCAATCAACATGTACAGTAGTCCTCAATAGACTTACATCTACATGGAGGGAAGCATGCAGTGAGGTACCTGAAGGTTCTGTCTTGAGCCCAGTACTCTTCAACATCCTCCTAAATGATCTAGATGAAAGGTTAGAATGAGAATTCGTCAGATTTGCAGCTGACATCAAGCTGTGGGGAATAGTCAACACTTTAGAAGATACACTCAAGATTCAGAAGGATCTTGATAGATTTGAACATTGGGCCCTATTCAACAAAATGCACTTCAGTGGTGAGAAATGTAAGGCCTTACATGTTGGCAGGAAAAACCAAATGTACAGGTACTGAATATGTGGTAGCTGCTCAACAGTAGCAAAAGTCAGATAGATCTAGGCATCCTAGACCACTTAAATGTGAACCAGCAGTGTGTTGCTGGTATAAAAAAAGCTAACACAGTCCAATGTTGCATCAGTAGTTTCAAGATCATGTGATTGTGCTGCACTAGTGAGATCACACTTGGAACACTGCAGTTCTGGTCACCATGATATCAAAAGCATATTAAAACCCTAGAAAGAGGGTAGAGAAGAGCAACAAATGTGACAAGGGATCTGGAATTTAAACTATACAATGAACTATTGAGGGAACTAGGTATGTCTAGTCTAACAAAGAGAAAGACTAGGGACACATGATAACTGCCTTCTAGTACTTGAGGGCTGTCATAAAGAAAGAGTGGGTTGATCTATTATCTAAAGGAGGGATGTCTACCCCCCTGGTCTGTGCACCGGTACCAGTCCATGGTCCATTGGGAACTTGGCCACGGAAGCAGCAGGCAAGCACACAAAGCTTTTATTTGTGTATGTGTGAGATTAGGTAGCACATACAAAACTATCCCCTTTCTCTGCCAGTCCATGGAACTAAAAATGTTGGAGACTCTAATGCCCCAGAGGTAAGGACAAGAATAAATGGATGGAAAAACATTGAAGAGAGATCCAACCTAGAAGTAAGGAAAAATTTCCTGACAATGAGAACATTTAGTCAGGGGAAGGGCTTATCTCCTGGAGTTGTGGTGCACAATCACTGGAAGTTTTCAGAAGAGACTGAACCATTTGTCTGGAATGATACAGGGACTCCAGCATGAGCAGTAGGTTGGACAAATTTTAGGCCTGGTCCCACTGCACCAACAGATGCAAAGAGGATGTAAAACGTTAAAAAAAGCTTGCCATCCATTGGAAAACGCTATGCATCCGTTGTGTACTCATTGCATACGTGTTTCATACGCTCTATCTGTCGAGCATCCGTTCACTGCGATTTCATCCGTGCAAGAAATGAACGGATGAACTTTCTGCCGTGTACGATGTAAATCCACGGCATACGAGCAATAAATGTTCTATGTCCGTTTATCATCCATTAAACGTCCTCTGTATCCTTTGCATCCTCTGGGCATCCTCACAACTCACATCCGCTACAGCTGAAAACAGAAAGAGGGAGGAAACAAAAGGTACACGGAACGTCTACACAGCCTTAGTAGCACGGAAATAGAAAGGATGCGTTTGCATCCGATATACATCTGTGCAGCATCCCCTTTCTTTCCTTTAGGCGTACGTAATGCATCTGCTTCATCCGCTATGCGTCCGCTTTGAAATTCTCCCCCGGAACCCCTTCAGAGGTGTCATCCGCTTCCATCCACTTTCATCCACTAAGCTTCCTATGAACATCCGTTTAACATCCCTGCTACATACTCCCCATGTCCGTTCTTTTCTGTTCTTTTCTGTTCTGTTTATGCAAATTTTCACCACTTTTTGGAGCGGATGACAACGGATGGAGCCACCCCCGAAATTTTGCTCGTCCGCTGTGTCCTTTATGCATACGTTTGCATCCGTCGGCCAGTGGGACCGGGCCTTAAAAGACCTCTAAGATCCATTCCAATTCTATTATTCTATGTTCTGTGTTCTAAGTTTCTTGCAAAAAAAATTACCTTTGAAATACTTGGAGTGAATGTAATATTGAAGATTCTAGCTCTGAAGCTATCTAACTGATAATTGTGTTTTTATGAGTACCGTATCTCTGCATGTGCATTTTTATTAGTTATTTTGCTTTTTAACATGCTTTTTAAAAGATCAACAAATTAAAAAAAATTGGAGAAGAAATTATACACTTTTCAGCCAAAATGGCTTTTGGCAACTCTAATACTTTTTACATTTTGTTGAGAAAATGCATTCATGATTTTGTTTTTATATGAAACCTAAACTTATAGGATCAATTGCAGAGAAATTGTGAATGTGTTATTCCTAATTTGCCATCAAATCTGAGAGCATATAATTGTAATTATTATCACTTTGTATGGTAGCCTAGTTACAAAATGCCAAGAGATTTCTGTCAAGATTTGGTCTCTTCTATCAAGGTCTTGTAATTAAGCTTTTTGTTTATTAATGCTTGGCAAGCAATATGTTTTTAATTACTTTTAATAGTTGTTTCCAAATGATGAATAGCAGCTCTTTCTTTACCTCCAGCCAAACAGTCATGATAGCTTGTGTAAGCCCTTCAGACAGAGACTTCATGGAAACGTTGAACACCTTAAAGTATGCAAACCGAGCAAGAAATATCAAGAATAAGGTGATGGTTAATCAGGACAGGGCTAGTCAGCAGATCAATGCTCTGCGAAGTGAGATAACTCGATTGCAGTTGGAACTCATGGAATATAAAACGGTAACATTAATTGGGATCTGTTCCTTTTAAAAAAAAAAGCAAATTTATTATAATTATCTTTGCTGTAATGTAATGTGAATAATTACACTTTGAAAGGTCTCACTTGTCCCCCTCCCTCTGCCTCAAGTGCTGGAGTGAGTTGCCTTAGGACTGGCAGATAGGTTTACCCAGTGCATTCCATTGCACCTTTTACCTTTGAATCCAAGGTCATCTTCTTCATAATTCTAATTCATGCATGTTCCTATCTGTTAAAAGGCCTACATTGCAATGAAGGAAAGAACGTTTACAATTCACAGCTAGTAGAAATAAAAGTACAGATAGTCCATGTTTAGCAGCAGCTTTGTTTAAGGACCATTTGCTTTCAGGCAGTGGTGGTATTCAAATTTTTTTACTGTCAGTTCTGTGGGCGTGGCTTGGTGGGCATGGCAGGAGAAGGTTATTGCAAAATCCCCATTCCCTCCCCATTCCACTAACCTGCTTTCCAGCTCTATTCTCCTGCTCTGGGCAACCAAAGAAGACCCAGCCAATCAGCTGGGACTCGGGAGGCAGAGAATAGATGGAGGTGGGGCTAGTCAGAGGTGGTGTTTGCCGGTTCTCTGAACTACTCAAAATTTCCGCTACCGGTTCTCCAGAACCTGTCAGAACTGGCTGAATACCACCTCTGCTTGCAGGTCTTTCAATTGAAGTCACCCATTTTAAAGTTGCCGGGGCTGAAAAACACTAGGCTGTAGTGATAACTCTTGCAAGCTAGATTGTGCTTTCAAGATTTAAGACACTCAGTCAAAGACAGTGTCATTTGTAGAGTCCTTGCTGTGCTTTGAGCTTGGTTGGTTGTTTGCAGACTTTGCAAACAAACAACCAAGTTCAAAGAGCTCCAAGGACTTCCATGTTTCATTTCTGAACTGTACGTGTTCTTTTCTGTTTGGAACAGTAGCATCTACAAGATTACAAGAACCCTTGCTAAATGCATTCGTTGATTTAAGTTTGATACTTTTTGGATATTGAATAACCTGGATTGGTCCATTACAGCCAGATAATTGAGAAAGCTTTGAACTTGCATGATGATCCTCATAATGCTATAGGGCTAATATTTGACCACTTGTTCTTGAGTTAATGGCCACTTTTTCAGTGACCGTCATTGTGATGGCACTGGACAATTGGTTGTTAATGACTACTTTTCGCTGTTGCAGCATCCTCAAAGTCACTTGAATGCAATACAGGATCTTGGAAACCAGCTCACTCTTACAACATTTGCAGTGACCAGCAGTCACATAACCTCCATTTGTGACCTTCTCACAAGCAAAGTCAATAAGGAAGACTGCAAGGAAGGTTGAAACTTGCTGCTGCTTTTTCTCATGCAGATCTGCTACAGAGTACAGAATCCCAATAGTTCTTATTCATGCCCCAGCACCCCTTCTCCCACCCAGCTGCATTTGGATAGCAGTATCTCCTAAGTCTGCATGTCTGCAGAGATTCTCAGTCATCCGGAATATAATGCCAGGTTTCCAAGTGATGAAATCCATTTAAAAAGAAAAGAACAAAGTCCATCTTCCAAAACATTTTCTTTTATTTAGGAAAGCATCTTAATTGGCAAAGTCTGTTGTAATTCCGGATCTGACACAATCCGGAATTACACCACATAATATTGGAAGTTCGAAACAGCCCCAAAAGTCACATTCCCTAATAGAAATAAATCAATGTTTCCTGCTGTCATCAATCTCCACCTCCAAGTCTCAACATGGTCAGCTCTTGTTCCCACAGGAAGAAGAACCATCTAGCCTAAATAACTCTTATCTCCACTCCTCCTACCTTAGGAATGTGGCAAGTCTGAAACCCTTCCCCACTTAACCAGCAAAGAGAAAGAAAGAAAAGGAATATATAATAAGGCTAAATAAAATGGCTACACATATGTCAATTTCAGGCTTGACATAGGTCATGGTTGTCCCAAAGGTGCTCTTTTTAGGAGGCAGTTGGGCTTTCTTGTTTTTTCTTTTGAAGACGTTTCGTTTCTCATCTAATAAGCTTCCTCAGCTCTGACTGGATGGCGGGGAATGGAAGGATTTATATTCCTCGCAGACAACTGGTCATTTGCATCCTTTTAGAGGCTTATTGAAGCACTTGGAGGATTGTCTGTTATCCTCAGGGTCACCTGAGTAGTGCCCCTGGATTCCTGTAGTCTGCAATTTTTCCTCTGGAAATCCATTCCTACTCCCACACCATTCAAAGGTTGTTCATCCCAAATTGTATAGTGTAAGACAACCATGACCTGGATGACTGAAAATCTCCACAAACTTTTAGCTATACAATTTGGGATGAGCACCGAGTACTTCAACAACTCTTTAAAAGGCTGCAAATGACCAACGGTCTGCAAGGAATATAAATCCTTCCATTCGCCACCGTCCTGTCAGAGCTGAAGAAGCTTCTTGGATGAGAAGAGAAACATTTTCTAAAAAAACCCAAAAAATCCAGATTCCTCTTGAAAAAGCACCTTTGGGACTAAGCCTGCATGCAGGTGCCACAGCACCCTGCTCCCTGACTCATTCATTCACTGGCCTGCTTGTGAGCCATGCTGGGAAATGCAACTTCCTGCTGGCTTCCTCACTGACTTTGAAGTTGGCAGGAAACTGCAAATTGTGGTCATGTCAGGTCCTCACTTAATGGCCCACAATTCTTAGTCAAGGATGGAAATGAGAATGCCAAAATTGCCATTGCTAAGCAATGCAATCCTATGATATTGTGCTTTATGATTGGTGGATGGAAATTCTACTACCAATTACCACTTGAGGTCTTTCCGTATCAAGTAAGGGTATTTGAACACATTTGAAGCATATACGAAACGTTTTAATATAATTTTATTCCAAACAAACTAATTCAGTGTTCAGAACTAGGTAAGATGCTACATTGACAATTTTTGTTTTTCAGAAGAGATTTTTGTTGAGATTAGCCCTGGGCAATGACATTGTTTTCTTTTCTTTTTTAAAGGGTAAAAGGATTATTGATGAGGAAGGTGTGGAAAGTATTAATGACATGTTTCATGAAAACGCCATGCTGCAAACAGAGAACAACAATCTGCGAGTTAGGATAAAGGCAATGCAAGAGACTATTGATGCTTTGAGAGCTCGAATCACACAGCTTGCCAGTGATCAGGCCAACCAGGTCCTTGCTAGAGCAGGTAATGTGTACTTTTACCACTTAAATTGCTGTATGAATTAAGGTCTGTAAGAAGTTCTGGTTGTCTGCTAGAAAAAGAAAAAAAATTAGAAGCGAGCCTTCCCTGCAATTAGCAACTATGTGAATGTTGTGTTTAAGGTAAACAGCTAACATGGGAGGGAGTGCTGAAGCTGGGATTCAAGGGAAGACAGGAGGTATTCTTATCCCTTACACCAGGAGTGTCAAACTCAAGGCCCACAGGCTGGATCTGGCCCACAGCGTGCTTAGATCTGGCTTGCAGAGCCACCCTGGAAACAGCAAAGGACCGGCACATTCTCTGCCATTGAAAACAGTACTTGGGATGGCTGCGTGTGGCCTTCCC
>BLBF01000022.1:3397186-3428891 GCA_015471245.1 Laticauda colubrina | reverse complement strand
GGTAGACTTCAACTCCCAGATTCCCCAGCGACCAAGATTGAGAAACATCAGTTTGATTTGAAGGATGCCAAAATTGTGTAGTAGTACAAAGAGCTAGTAACTAGGAACACGGTGGTTAAGACGCTGAACTTGTCGATCAGAAAGGTTGGCAATTCCGCGGTTTGAATCCCTAGCGCTGCATAATGGAGTGAGCTCCCATTACTTGTCCCAGCGTCTCCCAACCTAGCAGTTTGAAAGTATGTAAAAATGCAAGGAGAAAAATAGGGACCACTTTGGTGGGAAGATAACAATGTTCCATGCGCCTTTGGCATTTAGTCATGCCGGCCACATGACCATGGAGACGTCTCTGGACAGCGCTGCTTTTCGGCTTTGAAATGGAGATGAGCACTGGCCCCTAGAGTCATGAACAACTAGCATGTATTTGCAGGGGAACCTTTACCTTACAAAAAGCTAGTAACTGAGAGACGGATCTAGTTGTCCTAGTGGACCCCCATCTCTGGATGAACCAGTAGTATGTTGCATCTACCAAAAGAGTCAATGATGTCCTGGGCTGCGTCAACAGAGGGATAGTATCAAGATCATGTGAAGTGATAATACTGCTTTATACTGCACTGGTGAGGCCACACTTGGAATACTGCATCCAATTCTGGTTATCGTGGTATGTTGAGACCCTAATAAGAGTACAGAGAAGAGCAATGAAGGTGATAAGGACCCTGGTGGCTAAATTGTATGATGGACGGTTGAGGGAGTTGCTTATGTTTAGCCTATCACACAGAAGGATTAAGGGGTACATGATAATTGTCTTCCAGTACTTGTGGGGCTGTCCCAGAGAAGAGGAGATTGACTTATTTTCCAAAGCACCAGTGGGCAGGACAAGAAGTAATGGGAGGAAGCTTGTTAAAGAGAGATCCAACCTAGAAGTAAGAAGAATTTTCTGACAATGAGAATAATTAATCGAAAGAATAATTTGCTTCCCATAATTTTGGGCGCTCAGTCACTGGAGGTTTTCAAAAACAGATTGGACAACCATTTGACTAGGATGGCATAAGGCTGCTTCCTTGAGCTGGGGTTGAACCAAAAGGTCACTTCAAACCCAATAATTCTGTGAAACTTCAGACTGGTTTATTTAAATGTTTTGATATCTTGTGCAAGGACGATACATTTAAAAACCACGTGCTTTGTGTGTAACCATGTACTTTGTGTCCATCTAGTATTCAACTTAGAATCCTATTTTTCTTCCTATAGGAGAGGGTAATGAAGAAATCAGTAATATGATTCATAACTATATCAAGGAAATTGAGGATCTCAGGTAGTATTCTGATATTGTTATAATTTTTGGCTTGGTTGTGTATGATTAGAATATAGAGAATTGTAGTTAAAAAAAATTATTTTTGAGACTGTGACTTCAATGGCTCCAGGTCCTGGATGACAAGTTCCAGAGTTCACAGCCAGCATGGTTTCTTTTTCATTAGAAAGGCATAATATTTAAATCCAGACAAATTGTGGCAGTCTAAACTCTTGTTAATGAGGTAGGCTGATTTATTTAATAATCTGTGGCTAGTAAGATGTTGGTAAAATGTAGGTATACATTGTAACACTAAATTGTAGTTCATTCATTTTTTTGAGTTTTTCTTCTCAATATATTTTTCCTCTTCAAGAGCTAAGCTACTCGAAAGCGAAGCAGTGAATGAAAACCTTCGGCGCAACTTATCAAGAGCTTCAACAAGGTCAACATACTTTGGTGGAAGCTCAGCATTTTCTGCTTCGATGCTTCCCTCTGATAAAGAGACGATTGAAATCCTGGATATAGCTAAAAAAGATTTAGAAAAATTGAAGAAAAAGGAAAGGAAGAAGAAAAAGAGGTAGAAGTTAAAACTGTACATTAAATGCTTCTTAACTAGTTGCAATCTTTAATTGGAGTATTGAGTATATGAATCCTGCGATCCATCTTGCAAACAAGCAAAGGCTTTATTTGATTATCAGTAATACAATGAGTCTGGTGCACAATTCTTATATTTATAAAACAGTAGTGAATAACATTCTTGAAGTTACATTTAAATCAGAATAACTTCATTGAATTTAAATTTGAAAATAAAATACATAACACTGCACAGGCTAAATTTGCATAAGATGCTTATCTAGTTTGTGGTGTAGTGTATCATGGGAACTTATCCAGTATGGTTAGTTTATGGTTGAGTCTTGTGAATCCAGGCAGTTGGGCTAATTCAGTTGGGCTAATTCATTTAAGTACACCATGAAGTACTGTAATGTGTCATGAAATCAACCATAATTTGCATGCTAGATTTATACGTTGATTAGAGTTTCCTTTAATGTTGAGATTGGCATATTTGATTTTTTTTTTTCATACTCAGCTTATATCTGCCTTGCCGTGTCTTTTCATTTCATGTTACTTTATTTTTGTATTATTTTACCATTCCAGTAACATCTTAAAGACAAATGATACTGAATTATTATATAATCAAGGATCTAGGAAAGATTATACATAAATACCGGTTCGTCAAAAGTATATATTTTTTCTTTATAAACTGAGAACCACTCTTAGCTTTTGAATTAAGGGCTTTAAGGGGCTTCTTTTCCAAGTGGCCCAAGGACAAACACTAAACTTGATTGCATTTTGTTTACACTCATACTTAATTAAATGTGACTAGGACTTTCTCTGGGCTCTCAGGATTTGGTAGAAGCTCAATAGAGAACACTATTGCAGATTTTTTCCCCTTTTATTCAAACAATGAGACATAAAAACAAATATTGGTTCAGCATTTAGTTTTGATATCCCAGCTATATTCTGTAACAAGAATTAGTATTCTCCCCATTTTTAGTCAAAAGGGAACAGTGGAGGGGTTATTTTTGCTGATTAATATTTTATAGTCTGTTTTTCTTATCCAGATATTTATGTGCTCTCTAATGTTAGCTTAATGCATCTGTCTATTGCTCTATATCTTCATTCTATATCTTCCAAATTTAGAATTTAAAGAGTCCTTGCAGTCAGACTGCCTGCTAGCTTATTTCTAAGTGAATAAAAACCTTTAAATCTTTTTCATTCCTTGGGGGATCATCTGCACAATGTAGACTACATTTTCAGAATATTTGTCTGGACCATGCCCCAAAACTCTTCATCAATCTCCTCCAGATTTGCCTTCAAACTAATTAATATTCAGAAGGATAAACAGTGCCAATCCAATTTATGTTTATCAGTTCACACCTTTATATATCAAAACCATAAATCTTCATTAGCTGGAGCTGTCTAGCATAATATTTGTCTCAACCATTACATCTCTGTCCTATCTCTTCCCAGTTCTGATTCCCATAGTTTTTATGGTAATTTAAGACTAAACCTCCACAGCCAACTCAGCACCTATCTCTTCTTCCCACTTATGGGGAACACTTCCAGTGAGAAACTCATCTACTCTACTTCCAGCTTGTCCTTATAAAAATTAGGCCACAGCATTTGTTTGGGATTCTGCATAGATATGCAAGTAGCCAGAAGGAAACCATAGCTAAATGCAGCTGTAATAATAATAAATTAATAGGATTACCATCCAGCACTGTTGTCTGAAACCAACTGTTCTCAAAATGGGAATATTCTATTCCTCTGAAACTTCCTGTAATGTCTAATTTTTGCATCCCTGCTGTCCCATTTCAGAATATGTTTAGTATTTCCAATTTTGATAGCAATTTTGGGAAAATTCTTGGGGTACATCCAAGGCTTTCAAAGGCATATGGTACTTTAGTATGTCAATTACCTTTTCTCTGCTCTTATGTGTCATCCTTCCGTTTACAGTAAATTTAATCAACTCTGATTCTCTTCCACTTAGTTGTGTCTGATTGTATTTGATTCTCAAGACCTTGCAATTTTCTCAGCAGATATGAGTTTTTCAGATATGATTTGGCATAGCCTCCTTCCTAAGGCTGTGACAAAGTGATTAATCAAGAATCACGCAGCTGGCTTTATATGTAAGGTGGGACTAGACCTCACAGTCTTCCAGTTTCTAACCTATATCAGATTAGTTCCCATAGATTCTTAAAATCAGGCAAACTGGAGTAGGTGATATTATCTACTAAAGGCTTTTAAGCAATATTTTGCTAGAAATAAAATAAAGATTTTAAGTTTCTTCATATAAAAATAATTATATATATAAATGTATAAGCTTTATGGATTTGGTAAATTAGTTCAAAAATAGCCACGGTCCTTTATTCAACTAAGTTAACATAATTTGACAGTTGCCTTTATTTACTATGTATTTCAGTAACATCTTCATCTCACTTCATAGTTTCAGTGCCATATTACAACATAAACGATATTCTGCAATCATTTCTAAGCATTCTCATTCCTTTCTTCCTCTCTCTTTTTTCTTTTTTCTTTTCTTTTTGCTTCTGAAGAAATAATCGGCATACTGAATTGTAAAACATTATTTTACTATTGCAAAATATAAACAATTGATTTTCTCCTTGAATATTTAAAATATGCTCTTTCATTTAAAGGCTCAAGCTTTTCTGAAGGTTTTCTTCTAAAGACAATTTTGTTTCTTCTATATTGATGGAATGGAATTATAATTAAGTAGGCATTTGTGCAAGGAGCAAAAGGAAACATTGCATTCAGAATACATTAAAAACAAATTTCAAAAAATTTAAAACGTTTCTCTTAGCACCTTTCTTATATCCATAATAGGGTGGTTCTTGTACTGCTAAAATGGTAAACCATGATTTTATTAGGATGTCCAAGCAGCCTGATGATAAGGCTTTAAATAAGGCCCTGACTCATGTTAAAATTATTTGCTGATCTATGGAAAACAAATGATTACAAAGAGTAGGAACAGGAAAGAAACAGATTCATCTTTTTTGCATTTCCAATCCAGTTTGGGAATTATAACCTATTTTGATTTTTTTAAAAATTAATGCTTGCAAAAATGTAGAGAAAGTATACACCAGAATATTGAAGTAACATTCAAAAACAACCTGGATATAATTACTTGCAAAAATATGATCCCAGAAAATGAGTTCTTTTTTAGTTTTTTATTTTGAAAAAAAAACCCAGTGCAAAACTTATAAATAAACTTGGAAAATAAATGGGAGTTAATTTAAGCTTGAATAAATTAAAAATGATTGAACTGAATTTGACAGGCTAGGAAGCTTATCTGGCTCCCTTACATTGCAGTATTAAAGGTGTATGCCAGGGGTGTCATACTCACAGCATCACATTGTCGTCACATGACATATCGCGCCTTTCCCCCCTTTGCTAAAATGGATGGGTGTGGCCAGTGCATGACGCATTTGGGCTGCAGGCCTCAAATTTGACACCCCTGGTGTGGGCAGTCTTCCCAGGATGGTTATTGAAGTGCAATTCTCATTACTCCCAGCATGGCTATTATTATTTTGTAATGAATGAATTGCCTTTTTTATTATTTATGTTTTTTTTAATCATCATTTTTTAAAAAATACTTTGAAATCCATGAGCTCATATGTCATTTTTTTTGTTTACCTTCTTGTTGCTCTCACTTTCACTGTCTGGTTTGTCCTTCATTGGCTTGGTCTTCCAATCTGTACCTGGTGCTTTTGAAGGCTGCAGAAACTTGAGGAAAGCAGTCAAGAAGAACGAAGGTTGGAATGTTTCCCAGGTTTTCGATTGTCATTTGTAAACTAATGTTTGGATCACATGTAGACATATCTCGTTCTACATAGATCTAGCAAAAAAGTTTCACTGTATGAATTTTTTTTTGCTGGACTAATCCTTTTCCTTGTTATTAAATTACTACCTTCGCCCCCACCACCACCACCAAAAAAAGTGTATATCTGGGATTGAAGTTAACCAGAGCAGTTTAAAGGAGGCTGGTGTAAACTAAAACCCATTTCAATAGGTACAGCAGTTTACAAACATATTGCTCTAACAGCAACGTGGCTGTCGGTAACAGATTTTTTTTTTCTTGAGCACTTACCACAAATGAATCCTGAAGTTAAAATTTAAAAATGAAGTACTCTTTCATCAATATTTAACTTCCTTGGCAAATAACCATTTTCAGTATGATCTGCATTAAGTTGGAGTCATGTGTTTTTCTCGACACGAGAACTTATCTTCCTATAGTCCCAAAGGCACTTTTTCAAGAGGCAACTGGACTTTCTGGTTTTTCTTTGAAGACATTTCACTTCTCATCCAAGAAGCTTCTTCAGCTCTGACTAGATGGTGGACAATGGAAGGATTTGTACTCCTTGCAGGCCATTTGCATTGTTTTAGCAAGTCCTTACCCCTTCCAGGTGGCCTTAATGACTTGCAAAAAGAATGCAAATGACCAGCTGTCTGCAAGGAGTATAAATCCTTCCATTCAGGTGGCCTTAATTGATTTGTGAAAAGAATGCAAATGACCAGCTGTCTGCAAGGAGTATAAATCCTTCCATTCAGGTGGCCTTAATTGATTTGTGAAAAGAATGCAAATGACCAGCTGTCTGCAAGGAATATAAATCCTTCCAATCACCACCATCCAGTCAGAGCTGAAGTTCTTTGTTGAGAAGAGAAACATCTTCAAAGAAAAACAAGAAATTTAAGTTGCCTCTTGAAAAAGGACTTTTGGGACAACTATGACTTGGATGACCAAGAATCTCAATAGACTGAACTTTTTATACTACAAATGGGCTTGGATCCAGAATATAACAAGTTGAACTGTATTCATTCAACAGGATGCAACTTCTCATTCATTGCAGTCTCGTTTCCTTATCAATCTGCTTTTGAGGGCAAGAGACTCTTAAAGATGATCATGGGGTTTGGACTGTAGGGTGGAATCACCTAGAGATCACAAATCGCAATGATTTTGCCCCCATCCATTTGCTTATTTTATGTTATTTCAGTAATAAACTGGAAACTCAGAAAGAAATCTTACAAAGAACAGTGTTGTATCAACTTTCTTCTACCATTCTAAAACAGCTGGGATCAATTGATACTTCCTACTTTTTGAAGCAAGTAATGAATTTATGTCTGTTACCAAGGTATAAAAACATAAAAACTTGAAAGACAAGGGGAGGGGAGATAGCAAAATATGGATTACATATTTTCTTGGTTGAAAAGATTTTCACTTCCAAATTTCATATTTGCATAGAGGTCTGGATCAGTGGTGGTATTCTACCGGTTCGGCACAGTTTTGCTGAGCCAGTTGCAGCAATGAGCAGCAGAGACTGAACCAGCTCTCTCCGCTGCTCTGCTGTTGGGCCCATCTGCCTGCCTGGGCTCCCATACTCACCTTTATCCCCTAAATTTGAAGCACAGCTGCTTTGCACGGCACAGAATAGCACTGCACGGCAGCTGCTGAAGCGACCGGGATTGTGCAGGCTTGCAGGAGGCGAGTTAGAACGCCTCTGTACTTGCGCAAAGTGCGGGTTTGGTGTGCACATGCACACAAAGCGCGCCCACCAAGCCACACCCATTGAACAGGTGGCAAAAATATTTGAATCCTACTACTGGTCTGGATAGTATTTAGGATAGCACGGTATTATATTTATAATTGGTGGTATTCTGTGGTGAGAATACCCTCCCCCAGTAACAAATACTGTATTAATTAGGTTATAAAATTGTTGAATTATTCATTACTGCTTAAATAGATTAATTTAGAGTAATATGGAGGAAAGTTATCTGTCCGAGGATTTTTATTCACTAAAATGATGAGTGAATTTTATACATTTATATTTTATGTGTTTTATGCATCTGTGAAATGAGGAATGGATTTTATGCAGAAATATGAAATATTTCATCTAAAATCTGCAAAAAATCAAATTTGAAATCCTTTAAATTGAGTACTTGATTTAAATTTTAAACGCTAAGAACTATCATTTTGATTTTGAGCCTATAAAATAGGTGGTACAAAGCATCTTTTTAAAAAATGATGTACTTTGGAATATAAATGATTACTTGAATCATATAATTAATAATTAGATTTTTTTTAAAAAAATTTACAAATTGAGAAATACTTTGCATAGCATTTTCTTTGATGTTCCTAAATTCTCAAAAACAATACCTTTTCAGAAACAAACTTGCTAATTTTACTTTTCATTATATAAAGCAGGCAAGGATTACCTCAGAAAATTAAGATGTGTGGTGAGAAAAAGGAATATGGCTAGATATATTTTACATCAGCACTGTTCACTATAGTTCTCTGACCTTTTTTTACTTGTAAACCATCTTTTCCCAAGCTGTATTCATATACTACTTCATATATTGCCTATTGTTAATTTTTTTCACTTTGTTTATTTTTTGAACCTCATCAACTCCTTTCTTGGACTGTGGAATTATTTTTTAAAATTTGATTTGATCTGTATACATACATAACTTTCTCAGTCTTCTTCTTCCTCTTCATCCTTTCAATGTTTTTTCACCTATTTTGCAATTGTGTCCTCATTTATACTCTGTAACCAGTAGCGGAAAATTCTCTATCTCATTAAACCACTTCGACATACCTCTTACTTAATATGGCTCTTGCACATTCCTATCTTTCTTCTTTTGACAAACATTCCTTGCAACAGACCAGATACTACTCACTGTTGTTTTAGAAATATCTGCATATCTCCAAATTTGTTTATCCCTTTTCCCATCTTTAGTAAACATTCTACAAAGCTTTGCAACTCATCCATTTGGTCTTGTTTTTCATTTATGTAAAGCATGATAATTCATTCTTTTTATTTGTGAAGCAAAACTACCTTGGTTTTTGGTGTATGAATGGTCAGATCAAACTCATTAATCATACTATGTTTTTCCTGTTGTCTGCAGTAATTTAGTAATTCAGGTTTTCAACCAACAAGATAACATCATATCCCCAACCAACACTGATTTAATAATACAGGAATCATACTCTAAACTTCCTGCAATCGTTCTAGCTTTGCTATAGGGTTCCCCCCCACACACACACTATATTCCTTACTCTTGTGTCTATTTTTTTCCATATTACTGTTGACATTATCAAATAATGATTTGTCTTTATTCAAAGTCTCTTAATCCCTCTTTGTAGCTATCTTAATCTTTCATCATAAGCAATTAAATCAAGTCATGCACTTTCATTCAGGAGCTGTGGTGGCACAATGATTAGAAGGTATAGTAAGACACATTTGAAATATTGCATCCAGTTCTGGTCAACACAATATTAAAAAGATGTTGAGACTCTGGAAAGAGTGCAGAGAAGAACAACAAAAATGATAGGGGGCTGGAGGCTACAAAATAAAAAGAATGGTTACAGGAATTTGGTATGTCTAGTCTAATGAAAAAAAGGACTAGTGCGACATGATAGCACTGTTCCAATATTTGAGGGGCTGGTACAAAGATGAAGGGTCAACCTATTTTCCAGAGCACCAAAAGGCAAGACAAGAAACAATGATTGGAAACAATCTCGAACTCAGGAGAAATTTCAACCAATGGACTAGCTTGCTTTCAGAAGTTGTGGATGCTCCATCACTGGAAGCTTTCCAAAAGAGACTAGACAGCCCTTTGTTTGAAATGGTGTGGGGTCTTCTGCTTGATTAGGGGGTTCGAAGAAGACCTCCAAGGTCTCTTCCAACAATAAAGTTTTTCTGCATATCCATTCATGACACCATGAAGAGAATACATCAAAATAGGTTTTTCCTCTGGATTCCTTATGTTCAAAATGGTACAGTTTTTCCCCAAATCGTATTTCTTTCATTGTCACCATTCATTGCATTGTAATATGCAGCTATCGTCAGCAAGCGGATTTCTATTTCATACAGACAAACTATGTTTTTGTGTCCCGCCTTAAAGATAAGGAGGGTCCATAGCAATTGTGCTGTCCAACCTGTTATAGTTAATGGGAATTGGATAGTTAGTTAGGAATTGAGAGCTGTCCCCTTAAAGGAATGCATCATGGTAAATGTAATTAAGGTATCCTGGGAAATGTAGTTCATGTCATGTGGCCACATCTGTAACCCTGATTGGTCACTGAATTGGCCCTTGGTGGATTGGAGGAGGTTACTTCACTTTTGCCTGAACACAGCCTTATGGTAGCATCTCTACCCCCTGCTTCTACGATATGGGATGAAAGGGATAAGAGATAACCATCTTTTTACCCAGAAAGTCAGATATGCAAAGGATTGGACATTAAGAAGAATCTTGTCATAACTGTGAGTTGCTGAGAATGCCTGATGAACCAATAAAAAGACTTTGTATGGATGCTTTGTGGAGTTATCGATCTGTCCTTGTACATTACAGAGGACAGTTTGTACAGGGCAGATTAGTAAAAAGATGGTTATCTCTTATTCCTTTCATCCCATATAATTTAAAAGGCTTCTGCGGGAATTACTCTAAACATCTGCTGAATAAAATTGCTTGGAATTGGATCTATTTGTACAGCTCCTGTGGAGTTGCCTGAGGGATTGGTTTCCTTGGTTATCTGGAAAGAATTTGAACTTGGGTCTCTGGAGCTGTATATTCAGTGGCTGTGTTTTAGGTTTTTGACCTTTATGATTTATTAAAGCCTCCTGGGAGGTGACATATGTTTGGTGCATGCAGTGGTTAAAGCATCTTGTGGGAGGTGGTAGTGCTACCTACTTTGAATACTATGTTCATCAATGTGTTCTTGAAGAAATCATCACTGAACACAGTGGAGTTGGACAACTTTCAACTGGTCCCTAAGCTTTTCTTTGGGAAACAACTTTTTGGTTGTTGGAAAGGTGATTGGCTTACAGCAGGGTGTCAAACTCATGCCCTGCAGGCCAGATACGTCACATGCTGGCCATGCTAACCCCCAGTTTAGTGAAGGGGGTAAAAGTTGCAATACGTTGTGCTGACAACATGAGGTTGACTCTCCTGGCTTACAGCTTGAGAAGTGAATTATCTGGTCATTTTCAGCTGAGCCTTACTGGAAGTACTGAAACAACTTGTGGTTCTTGATCACATTTTAACAGAGTTTGGGGTTAGTGCATCCATCTTGCCCTTCCTTGATGTCTTAGCAGTTTTTAACATCATTAATCATGTTTCTTGCTGGACTGTGCTGGTTCCTTTTGTTATATCTTGTCCAGTATCATAAGGGCTGCTAAAGCCTAGATTTATCCCAGTTCACAATTGGAATTTCCAACATAGAGAGTATTTTGCGAACTAACTTATCATTGTGCATGCTAATTTCATTTTAACAACGTGTTTCAAAGTCAGGTTAATTGAATCACCAATCAGGCTTTCCTCCATCTGAAATCCAACTTGATTTGATGATAAGACATATTTGGGGTATTCTGCTCTTCAGAAAAGATTAGCTGAGAAAACTTGATGTTTAGTAGTAATTTAACTTTAAAAGTGAATTGGCTGTGGTCAACCAATAGTATACTTTCATTATAAATTTTGTTATTCTGCTAATTTAAATTTTGTAGCAATGCTTATTTTTTCAATGTATCCATTTTTCAATATTTCCATTTTTCTATTAGAATTTTACAAAGTCTGCTGTTGGCGGCCGGAAAAAAAGAGAGTAGGGAAGGAGAAAAATTATCCATCCCAAACTCTTGAATCCAGATGAATTGTGTTCGTTTGAAATGGTTGATAAAAAAAAAAATGTTTCAGAATAACTACTGGAGGTATTTGTTAGAATAGGACAGAGGTTGAAATAAAAGAAATAGTCATACTTTTAGATCAGTAAGCTATTTTGCAAGAAACATAGGATAAACATTTCATACTATGTTAGGCAACTGAAAATGTGCAGAATTGATTTGAGATACCTGTTCAGTTCAGTTTTGACTCATCTAAAATGATTGGATTGATTTATTTTTGAGACTGATTTTAGAAAGGATTTTGTACAGCACAAAATTTTTACTGAGTGATCAAAGCTAATTGGAGGCATATGATTTCATATGGAAAGTCTTATTTGAATGTAGATTCAACCAAATGTATTTTGAAACAAATCAATAAAACAAAATTATGCACAGCCATATCAAATATAAAAAAAATTAAATACATGGATAGTCTTTTATTATATTCATTCAAATTTCAAGAAGCACTACTTCAGTTTCAAAGAAGTAGAAGGAAAATCTTAACAGGGAATTTATTTCCGGCAATTTATCTAAAATATAGTAGTTTTTTTTTTTTAAATCTAGATTGAGGGTGCAATTCTAAATTCCATTTCTAGGAGTTGAACTCCATTTAACACAATGGGATTTATTAAGATGTTATTTCATGCATTACAGTAACCACATTCCCTGCATCCTTTTCCTTTTTTTTAATTTTCACATACTTCAGTGTTGCGGTTGCTTTCTTTCAAGATTAAGTTTGGTCTTGAAGGCAGTTTCGTATTTTTGTGCATTTTTCTTCTGCTTTTTAAATTATTAACTTTATGATTGTACATATTATGATATGTACATAAATATAGGGGTTTCTTTGGGGTTTTTTCCCCTGTGGTTCTAGCTTTACATCCAGCTTACCTTACACTGCTCTGTCATGAAATAGGCAGACTCACTCTGCAGACTTTCTAATGGATCTTATCTATATTTCTGCAAAGGTTTGGCTGTGTGGTCCCATTTCTCGTTTCTGGGTTACTGTGCTAGCTATCTTTCTGAATCCCTACCCCACCCCCGCCCGAATGCTGTGTTGTGCATGGAATGCAGAGTTGAGTCTGGTGTTGAATTTTTATGATTTTTGATCTTGCAAAACTTTTGTGCAACATTTAAATTGTTATTCTTTAGCAAAGTTGTTTGTCTTAAGGAGGGAAAACATATACTTCCAATTGTTAAATGCCCCCTCCCCTTTAAATTTTTTCTCATAGTGCGGTTAAAGAAGAAAACACAGATAATGAGCAGGAAAAAAAAGATGAAAAGGGCATTTCTGAAAGAGAAAGTAATGACCTAGAAGCAGTAAGTATTGTGGTAATACATCTTCTCATGTATAAATAATGAGGCTTGTGTTCTATAGGATCCTGTATTAAAGCAGACAGAGAAAATACAATTTCTGTCTTGTAATCATGTTTTTAACAGAAATGAGTAAGAGAAAGGACATACATATAAATAAAGGACCATGAAGCGTATTACTTTCTTCATAATGTAGCTTAATATTGAGAGGCTATGCATATTTTGTTCTGGGATCAAATTAAAATTATGCTTAAAAATGAGAAAACAGTGGAGGAGTTCCTGTTTTTGATTCTTTTTTAATTCTTGTAGGAAGATGGACATGAGCACAGTGATAATGAGGATGACGAGGAAGAAGAAGATGAAGATGAAGATTTGGAGGTGGTTGAAAGTTCAGATGAATCCGATTCGGATTCTGATGAAAAAGGTAAGCTAGACAGAGGGATAGATATACTTAATGTGTTATTGTTACCTCCTTTCATATAAATAGGAATTTTAAAATTAAGACAAGCAGTCCAGAGATTACATTTAATACGTATTTCATGAAGAGTTTATGATTAGATGGCATATTATGACCAGTAAATCCCTATGGTTATAAACATTTCAATGAGACATTAAAGGCTTTAAAAAGCTTTTCTGCTTTTAAATTAACCATCAGTTTACTTTTGGATTTCAGATTTATTATATAAATATAAAAATTTAATGTATTTTGAAAAGAAGAAACATTTAACTTTAAAATGTTAAAAGGCTTATTTTTAGGCAATAGGTCATTGATAAATCATGCACCCCAGATGAAGATTTCGTAGTTGTAAGCACGAACTTTAATTGCAACTTTATTAAAAATGTATGCTAAAAATAAGTTTTGCTAATGAATAAGTAACAAGGATTAAATCAAGCTTTAATGCAAGAGCCATCAGTTCTTCCTATTAAGGACTATAATATAAATAGTCTTATCTAGAGAAAAATGGTAATGTAAATATATTGGAAATACTTAATGTAGATATATCAACAGTTTGGGGCACCAAGCAAATCTGAAATTTGGATCAAAGTTCTATTAAATAGCTAGCTTTTTGAGTGGTGCAATGTTTTACATCTTTTTATTGCTTTTAATTTCTTTAATTATAGTGAATTATCAGGCAGATTTAGCAAACATTACGTGTGAAATTGCCATAAAACAGAAGCTCATTGATGAACTAGAGAATAGCCAACGAAGGCTTCAGACTTTGAAAAGGCAGTATGAAGAAAAGCTAATGATGTTACAGCACAAAATTCGAGACACACAGCTTGAAAGAGATCAGGTGCTTCAGAATCTGGGTAAGACAATTTTCACTTGCCAAATAATTGGATTAGGATAGTATTTTTTTAAATTTTATTGTTGATGAAAGCAGCAACGTAACAGGCCTGCATAAAAATATCCTACGTGGTTGTCATATTTGTGGAGGCCAGCTCATGAAATAGACATTCTAAAAACTACTGATTTTGTTGTTAATAACAGAATCTTGGAAGCCTTATATAAGTTATCTCTACCTCCCACTCTTATACCAGATAGAATTGAGGTGGTGCATACTTGGGTTTCTTTCTCACTCTCTCCTGCTTTCCATGAGTAGTTGCTGTTTTTGCAGTAGATAATTCAAGGCTATTTCTACACTTCTCAACAGGAGTGGGATAAGTATTCATGATGAGCTGCAATCATTGGGAGGGATAACTACCTCCTTTTGCCGACCTGAGGAACTGAAACAGTCTACATTAGGGAGGAAAACCTGTAGCAAAAACTGGAAGTTTGCTTATTACTTTAACAATTGATATGGCCACTCACCTTGTGATTGTAACTTTAAATAAAATTAAAACCCCACAACCTAAATAATTAGGAATAATTACAAACATAATCAATATATAATATGCCAGAGATCCAGTTATCATTTTTGGTCTTACAAGTCTGTAACAAACAGACAAATAACAAGCAACATTTGGGTTTTTGCCCCCAAATGACCCATCATTGCCTCCCCAAGCACTCATGGGCAGATAGAAATTTTGAATATTTTAAAAAGGCACCCAGGACTGAAAACCAACTCCTTCCTCATAATTCGCATGATTTCCCTAACCCAGAGGTGCCAAACTCGCGGCGTCACATGACATATCAAGACTTTTTCCCCCTTCTCTAAACCGGTCGTGGGTGTGGCCAGCATGTGACGCATCCAGCCTGCAGGCCGCGAGATTAAAAGCCCTGCCCTAACTAGTTGTTTGCATAATCACTGTTGCTGAGCATCTCAGATATTTTACCAATCTATTGTAGAAAAACATTTTTTTTTTTAGTGGTAACATCACTAAATGTACCTTTGTCAATAGCAACAATAGTAAAACTGCTTCTTATTTATGGCACAGGTGGTATGTGATATTCATTTAAATTTGTTAAATTGTATTATCTATTATTCTGTCCTGGATCAAGACTTGCTTTTTAGAGTTGGTGAACAATGATGTGCTTTCTCTTATGTTGCATTTGGCTCATATTTCTTGGCTAGCTGAATAATTATTAATAATGTAAAGATTCTTCATATGAGCACCAGCTGAAAGTCTTGTTGCAGTGATAGATATAATACTAGGCATAGTTGAGAAAAAAAAAACAATTCTCATGCTGTTCTCCTACTATGTCTGTGGCAGCCAACTGGCAAATCAAAATGGAGGCCCATGACACAAGAGCAGGGGTGGGATTCTACCAGTTCGGGCCAGTTCTATAGAACTGATTGTTATGATTCTGTGCAGTTTGGAGAACTGGCAAATCGTGCCCCTGGTTGGCCCCACCCCTCTCTGCCCACCCATCCCATCCCCGCCCAGTCAATCCTTGTCACTCAAGCGCGACATTGCTGACTACGTTCTCCCCTGCCCAGTCACTCCTTAAGGTATATTTTTTTTTCCCTCCCGATGATCAGCTGTTCCAATGATCAGTTGTGCCGGGATCCCCCTTGCTGTCTTATTGCTTCGCCCAGGAAGCAAAGGGGGCACGCAGGGGAAAAGCAAAAATGACCCCCAGGAGGTTTCCTTGAGGCCCAGGAGGCAAAACAAAAAACACAATGGGGGCCTGCAAAAAAGGCCATGCCCACCCAGTCACATTGCCACGCCCAATTAGCCACGCCCACAGAACTGGTTGTTAAACAATTGGAATCCCATCCCTGCACAAGAGGTTCAAAGGTCTCTTGCTTTTCCTCCTCGTCCCCCTTGTTAAAATAAAAGGTAAAGAGGAAAGTAAGTAGGGGCATAATTTTCCAGCAAAAATCGAAAGGTGGCCCAATTTAGCATGGGGTTTAATTTAAGGCTAGAATGTGTGTGATCATAGTTCATGTGCTGAGAAATCCATTGACATTGTTAGGTTCCGTGGAGACCTGCTCAGAAGAAAAAGCAAAAAAGATTAAAAGTGAATATGAAAAGAAGCTTCAATCCATGAATAAAGAACTTCAGAGGCTTCAGGTAGCCCAGAAGGAGCATGCACGATTACTTAAAAATCAGTCACAATATGAAAAGCAACTGAAAAAATTGCAGCAGGATGTGACAGAAATGAAGAAAACGAAGGTATTCCACTTCACCTCACAAACACTGATAGTGTGTGCATGAATGATCAGCTGTGTTTCTCTCGTTTTGCTGCTTGAAACCATCTGAATGATTTGATCAAGACTGCAGTTGTACTTATTGCTCATACTGTAAATGAAAATTGTTACTTAATAATGCTTGTAGTCATGTGTTGTGGGAGTTTTTACAACTGTCCCCTTCTTGTATATTTCTTCTTGAATGCAAATATTACGGTTCTGATGCTATAGAGATCTTTGCTTTTGACACAGTGATTCACCTACTTCACTAAGTTACAATGTGATTAGCAGGGATTGAGTTGATTTCTGCTCAGTAATTGTTCTGCCTATTGTAATAATAAAAAAACTGCCAGGAAGTTATCCAAAAGGTGCTTTTTCAAGAGGCAACTGGACTTTCTTGTTTTTATCTTTTGAAGATGTTTCACTTCTCATCCAAGAAGCTTCATCAGCTCTGATAGTGGGGAATGGAAGGATTTATATTAATATATTTATATTTCCCACTATCCTGCCAAAGCTGATGAAGCTTCTTGGATGAGAAGTGAAACATCTTCAAAAGAAAATAACAGTCCAGTTGCCTCCTGAAAAAGCACTTATGGGACAACTATGATCTGCCAGGAGGTTATCATAAGTAGTCCAGCACCAAGAATGATAGGTACTTGTTATTTACAGTAAAAAGATTGAATGCAAAGGAGTTTTATTGTTTTGTGAAGAGAAAAAAAGATATATTTTAAAGATGGTTAAATAACTTTTTATACAGGTTCGCTTGATGAAACAAATGAAGGAAGAACAAGAGAAAGCCAGGATGAATGAATCTAGAAGAAACAAAGAGATTGCACAGCTTAAAAAAGAACAGAGGAAACGAGAGGTGATTAATCAATTGGCAATATCTATTGCGTTCTTGGAAGATAAAAGTAAATATATTTAAAGCTTCAATTGAAATACAGCCATAGTATTGTGATTTAGTATCACAGCTGTGGGGAATTTGGTTTACATCTTGAGAATAAGGAAAAAACTGCTTTGATTCTCTAAATAGGAGTTTTGCGGAATTGGGCAAAGAATGAGCCATGATTTGGTTTCCCAGGATTTTTTCTTGGGATTTTTATTTTCAGAAATTGTTTGTAAGTGATCTGGAATTGATGGTGAGGGGGATCAAACTTATGTTTAGTGCAGATGGCACTGAATATAAATGTAAGGAGGCAGATGGTCCCCCCATCTTTATTTTTTAAAAAGATAATTTTATTGAAAATTGTAAACACAAGAATTTTAAGACGTAATACCAATTAAAACAGAGTGAAAAATTTTTTTTTTGGATTCTTTCTTTCCAATGATGCCATAGTGCTTCTCTGACCTCAAAAGGCAGGAAGCTATGAACCTTGGTACCTCAGAAACTGCCCATTGTATCCCACATTGAAATATTTTCTATTGTGGTCTTAACATGGAAAGAATTGAATTTTTGGCTTATCATGATTGTTCTTCTGTACAGCATCAGCTAAAACTTCTGGAAGCTCAAAAGAGGAATCAGGAAGTTATTCTACGTCGCAGAACCGAAGAGGTAACTGATTATTTCAGTTCTGCTATTTATATGTAAGAAATCTATGTGTATAAAAGCAAAATACCTCTCATGCATCATCACAAAATCTCCAGAACCATAAAGTATACAAACTTGAAATTTGGCACACACCCTTGGCTGCTAGGTGCTCACTAAGAAAGGATTTTTAGAAATGACCATCAGAGCATTAGTATTCCCTATATTATTATTAACGTACTTTGATGCTAAGGAATTTTACTCCCCCTCCCCACCTGAAAAGAAATGTGTTCCAAATGCAACACACAAGCAGAGGAGAGGAGTTTCAGTTTCAAACAGCAACCAGCTTTAGTACAGAACTGTTGAGCTAAGCTACACCCAGGTTCCTTGCTGTCTTCTTGCTCACAGAGCAAATATTGTTTCAGTTTCCATGTTTCCGTTTCCAAACAGCCCTAAACTCTCTTACACACTGACAGGACAACTAGCCACATGAATACCGATGGATGTTGGTAGACAGAGCCACAATTTTCCCCCCCTTATCCCCCCCCAAAAAATAAGCCTGATCACATAGTTTCATAGCGAAGCATAGTTATGATATATAATCTAGTTTTTAAGTTATTAAAATAGTTGTCTATTTTAGGTTACAGCTCTTCGTAGACAAGCCAGACCTATATCTGATAAGGTGTCTGGGAGAGTGAGTCGGAAGCTGAGTCTACCTGAGCATTCAAATCAAGAAGCTGCATCCTCAGTAGACAGTGATGGATCAAAAGTGGTCCCCCAACAGAAGATGAGAATACCCGTAGCAAGAGTCCAGGCATTGCCAGCAACAAATGGAACCAAGTAAGGCTATCCAAATACTATTTTGGGTATGTTAAAATGAGTAAATACTCTGGTACTTTTGCCTGTCAGATGAGCAGCACAATTTCATAAGAACATTACCTTACTCTGTGAAAGATTGGACAATGCTTTAAAGACTATAACAGGGATGTCAAGCTCATGTCGTCATGGCAGCATCACGTGATGTATGGGGACTTTTTTTCCCTTCACTAAACCAGGCATGGGCATGGCCAGCACATGACGCTTCAGGCCCATGGGCTGGGAATTTGACAGCCCTGGACTATACGATTATTCAGACTTCTTTCTCAAGATAAATCCTCCAGATTTTTCTCTCTCCAATGCTAGGCCCTCAGAAGCTTATTGATCCCAACACTAGAAGAAGTGTTGAGAAAATATTGAGAAAATGTGGATTTTTGAAGGACAATTTGGAAAGACCTGAGGATCCAAAAGATTTTCATTTCTCACCTTTCTCAGACACTCAAACCATGGGGATAAATTAGAGCATGGTAGATCTGTCATATAATTTCATTTTTTTTCTCAAGGGATTATAGTGGAGGAGGCAGGAAATTCCAAACTGTTGTTTCTCCAGCTTCATATTGTCTTCAGTATGGCCATCAGTTCTCCAGGATTATAGACAAGAGTTCTGTTTCTGCTAGAAGAAACCTAAGATTCGACCTTGGATCTTCTGCATGGAAATCAGATTGTTTTCATCTGATTGTTACATTGTAACAGCCTTCTATCTGTTAGAAAACATCTTCTGGAAATTCTTTATTTTCTGTCCTTGCTAGATGATGCTGTTTTAAGGCTGTTTTAAGGCCCGGTCCCACTGTACTTGCGGATGCAAAGAGGATGTAAAACGTAAAAAAAAGCTTGCCATCCGTTGGAAAATGCTATGCATCCGTTGGAAAATGCTATGCATCTGTTGTGTACTCACTGCATACATGTTTCATAAGCTCTATCCGTCGAGCATCTGTCCACTGCAATTTCATCCGCGCAAGAAGTTTTGAGCTGCACAAAACTTTGTGAACGGATGAACTTTCCGCCGTGTACGATGTACATCCGCGACATATACGGGCAACAAACATTCTATGTCTGTTATCCGTTAAACGTCCGCTGTATCCTCTCTGTATCCTCTGGCCATCCCCTCAACTCATATCCGCTGCAGCTGAAAATGGAAAGAGGGAGGAAACAAAAGGTACACGGAACATCGACACATCATTAGTAGCACGGAAATAGAAAGTATGTAAGCCTATGCATCTCATATATAAAGTATTCAAAACGGACAAAACGTTTGTATCTGGGATGTATCTCGTATATTTAGGATGTCTGCAGTATGTCTAGAGTATGTAGAAGGCCCCATAGTGGACAACCGATATTTTCTATAAAAAGGGGGAGAAAATCATCTGGATCGCTGGGATGGTGGATCATACAGTCCCACTATGGTTGCACTGCACTATGGTTGCACGATCCCACAACTATCCTTATCTATTCCACAAGCATGCAAAGACTTAACCATTTTTTCAAAGTTTTCACCAACACTTTATTAAGTAAAAAAAATGAACCAAGTAAACTAAGTGTCTTAAGCAAAGATAACCTTGATTAACTTTCTTAGGTAAACTTTATGACTTTATTAAATAAGCAAAATGAAGCAAGTAAACTGTATTAAGTGTCTTAAGCAAAGATAAACTTTCTCAGGTAAACTTTATGACTGTATTAAATAAGCAAAATGAACCAAGTAAAGTGTCTTAAGCAAAGTAACAAGTAAACAACTCCACCTCTGACACGATTCTCAGTCTCTCTGAGTCATGTCCATGGTCTCAGCTGTTAAGCGGGCAGGGACTGTGGAGGTGGCTGTGGCTGTGGCTTGAGTGCTGGTCTGAGGCACCATTGGGGTGCTTGGCCCCGAGGATACAACAGGTGGTGGTGTGTTCAGGAAGCTATCCGAGAGCTGACTCAGTCCCATGAGGTTGATAGGCCCTTCATCAAGGACTTGAGATGTCAGGCCCAATACTGATGACAGATTGTCCATTGATGGGCTTGGCTGTGGGGTGGAGGAACGGTTGGGAGGAGTGTAGTGGGGCTGTCTGTTCTGCAGCTGGGTGAGGACTGGCGTCTGTGGCGTCCGATGAAACTGGGCCTGGACGGGGAAGTCCTGCTTCTGCTGTGGGAAGTCCTGGTAGTCGTAGCCTTGGTAGGTGAGGGGCTGTTGAAAGCCGTGGAAGGGCTGTGACATCGCCTGGGGTGGAGGAGCAGACCTGGACTGGGTAGGAGCAGCTTCAGCTGGGCCTTGAGGGTTGTGCAGAAGTGCTGTTATCTTCTCCTTCATCACCTGGTACTGAGCCTCGGGCGGGTCCCTCAGGGTCTGGCTCACGTAGGTGATGAAGGTGTGGCGGCCCGAGGATCCTCTGTCCAAGTGCACCAGCTGAGAGAGAAGTTCTGTGCTGGTCTTCATTGTGTCCCTGATCTCCAACAGCACACTGTGGTCCTGGCCCGCCAGTCTGCCTCTCTGCCTGCATCCTCTGGAGCTGGGTGTGGGTGTGGGTTGGCCTCTGGTGGCTGCTGCTTCTTCCTCCATTTGTGACAGCAGGGCGTCATCCCCCACGGGATCCTCCAAGTCTGCTGGCATGAGGAGTGCAGCTGTCGGAGGGGTCTCTGCTGTGGGGCCCTCTGAAGACACCTGTTTGAGGGAGAGGGGTGTCAGAGGGGCTGCTCCTTGGTGGCGGATCTCACCCTCCAGGAAACTGCACTTGGCCATGATGTACATCTCCCGGTCAGTGAGCTTGACAGCGGCCTGCCCGGATTTCTTGAGGTGTAGCTTGCCATACCAGGTGTACATGTTCTTCCACCAACCAAGGAGTACTTCTGCAGTGTACCCCAGGCTCTCTGCCTTGTCTCTCCAAGCTGTCTGTTTCTTCTTGGTGTTGCGATAGAGTCTGTGGCTCTTTCTCCAGAGGTACTCGTTCTCCCTCAGCCATTCCAGCACCTCATCCTCATGCTCCTCGGAAATGGAAAACTGTTTCCTCTCTCCCTTCTCCTTCCCTTGCCTCTTCCTCCCTCTGGCAGGGGCTTGAGCAGCAGGGCCTTCAGGGGCTTGAGCAGCAGGGCCTTCAGGGGCTTGAACAGCAGGGCCTTCAGCAGCAGGGCTTTGAGGGCCTTGGGGCTGATCTACAACAGCAGCAGCAGCAGCTTCAGAGTCAGTGCCAGGGGGTGGGATGCTGATTCTGGCCTTCTTCACCTTGCCAGGACTTGAACGAGTAGGCACAGGCTTCCTCTTCTTGGCTGACTGATGAACCATGGTGTTCCTGCAAGATGTATGTGGCAGCACGTCTTTCCCCTGTATGCTGACTGCATGCGTGCTGCATCCACGGAGCTGACGCAATTCATACTCCCCACATGTGCAGTGAACGCTTTGCATCCGATATCCGTGCGGCATCCCCTTTGTTTCCTGTAGGTGTCCGTGATGCATCCTCTTCATCTGCTATGCATCCGCCCCTTCCGCTATGCATCTGCTTTGAAATACTCCCCCAGAACCCCTTCGGAGGTATCATCCGCTTCCATCCGCTTTCATCCGCTAGGCTTCTGATGAACATCCGTTTAACATCCCCGCTACATACTACCCATGTCCGTTCTTTTCCGTTCTGCTTATGCAAATTTTTGCCGCTTTTTGGAGCGGATGACAACGGATGGAGCCACCCCCGAAATTTTGCTCGTCTGCTGTGTCCTTTATGCATACATTTTGCATCAGTCGGCCAGTGGGACCGGGCCTTAATGAAATAGCAGATGAATTAATCATAGAAGGACAAGTGAAAACTTGCAATGATGGTTTACGGAGACTTTTTATTCCAAGCTTAGGCATTAAAAAACCTAACATTTATTGAGGTTTCATAATTTATTTTTACATATCAGTATAATTTACTGTAAAAGGGTGGCTCAGTGGCTAAGATGTTGAGCTTGTCAATCAGAAAGGTCGACAGTTTGACAGTTTGAATCCTTTGTGCCGCATAATGGAGTGAGCTCCCATTACTTTTCCCAGCTTCTGCCAACCAAACAGTTTGAAAGCATGTAAAAATGCAAACAGAAAAATAGGGACCCCTTTGGTGGGAAGGTAACAGCGTTCCGTGTGCCTTCGGCATTTAGTCATGCTGGCCACATGACCACGGAGACATCTTCGGACAGCGCTGGCTCTTCGGCTTTGTCATGGAGATGAACACTGCCCTCTAGAGCCAGAAACAACTTACATGTTTATGTTACCTTTATCATTTACTGTACATGTAGATACAGACACATATACATGCCATTATTTTGCACAAAGGTATCACATATTAGTTCTGACCTTCTTTTACACACACTAAACTTGGCATATTTATTGCTTGTATATATTGCTTGTATATAAATGGAAATAGGAAAAACCTAATGTCTATTTTTTAAAATAATTGATCATCTTCAGGTTTCTTATCTGATGATAATACATTTCTGCTAGGGATATAATATCAGAGATAGCATATGATTCTGGAATGTTGGGGACTATTTGATTTAACCATTTGTAAAACAAAATAGCTATTGTAATGGTAGTGAGCACATCTGGAACCAATGTTTATATTTTCTGAAAATTAATACTACTTTCCTCCTTGCCAAAGGTTTAAATGTTAAGGCTGGTGTTTTCTCCAACTGCTACTGGCACAAAACGTAACCCAGTTGTTAATGCTATATCGTTTCTGAATTGTTTATAGGAGCAAATATCAAAGGAAAGCAATGACTTCAAGAGTTTATACTTCTAAGAGTGCAAGAATGAAATGGCAATTACTTGAACGGAGATTAACAGAGATTATTATGCAGAAAATGACCATATCTAATATGGAAAGCGATATGAATAGATTATTGAAGGTACAGCATTTTGCAGACACTCTGTTACACATTATGGTTTTTAAAATTTCCTTTTTTGCATTGTCCCCCTAGTAATATACATGTAAATGTGATGCAATCTGCAAAGATTTTAAAGATGAACTACTTTTGCATTATAGATGCTGCATGTTTGTTCCTTTCCCATTGAACTACAGTGAACATAATCGAGTTGAAATATTTTCTTTTCCACCATAAGATATTGGAATGACTGAGTTTCCCAGCTGATAACGTTCTCTTTTTAATTTTAGCAACGTGAAGAACTTACCAAAAGGAAAGAAAAGCTTTCCAGAAGAAGGGAGAGAATAATCAAAGAGGGTATCCCAGATACAGATAAAAGCATCCATAATATCAATGAAGAGATGGAGTCATTAATGGCCAATATAGATTACATCAACGATAGTATTTCTGACTGCCAAGCAAATATCATGCAAATGGAAGAAGCCAAGGTAGGCCAGCCCCACATATTTCAAAAATGTATTAAGTTTCAATAGAGAATGTAATTATCTTTTTTGAGCCTTTTACTTTGGGCTAACTTTGAAAATATTGTATCTAAGATGCTACCTGTGCAAGCTAATAGGGATTGTGTGATGACTGAACAGAACAATCTGGATTGGTGGAGAGCATTTAAGGTGTTAGTGTTGATCTTTACAATATTAAAGTTTAATAGAAATTCTGATCGCAATTTTAGATTGTAAATTGAGGACTACCTGCATGTTATTAAAATGGGTATAATTTTTCCTGATTGTAACCTATGTGGTTTAGGATTGAAATAAAAAAATGATTTGATTTATATTTTGCATACATTTAAAACTATCGTTTTAGTTATTTTGGTGATATTTTTATATCTTTCCTTGCAAACATTTCTTACTTGCAAGAGCAATTTTGCTTCATTAGATATTAAACTTCAATATACATATTTATAATATATTCTGAATATTCTCATATCTTGTGCAAAAGTACACATAATTGCAACTTCAATTTTATAGAAAATTTTTGTCTCTGACAATTTTTATTAATAAAATAAAATTCTAATTTCAAAAGTGTTTAATTTACATCTAATATAGTAGCATCTAAATTGCATGCAATCAATTTCTGGTTGTTTTCTGTTGGTACAGGAGGAAGGAGACACTTTAGATGTTACAGCTGTTATTAACGCCTGTACTCTGACTGAAGCTCGTTATTTACTTGATCATTTCCTTACTATGGGCATTAATAAGGTAATCAACAGAATGAAGGGGAAGCCATTGTTTGACTAGGAGGCAGAAGATACATTTCTTTCACTTTTAGTATTCAGTGATTATTTCACTGGGTTTAGGTGGGCTCCCATATGTAACAAAATGCATTTATTTGCTATGGTGGCACAGTGGTTAAAATACAGTACTGTAGGCTAGTTCTGTGGACTGCCAGCAGTTAGATTCTGAATGGCTCAAGGTTGACTCAGCCTTCCGTCCTTCTGAGGTCGGTAAAATGAGGAGCCAGATTATTGGGCAACAGGCTGACTCTTGTAGACCACTCAGACAGGGCTGTAAAAGCACTCAGAAGCGATATGCAAGTCTAAGTGCTATTCCTATTTGGGTATGTAAAGTAGCTGCCCATATTGGGGCTTTTCAAAAGAAGTAAAATAAGGCAGTTTTTTAAATCTTCAATAGGGTCTCCAAGCAGCTCAAAAAGAGGCTCAGATCAAAGTTCTTGAAGGACGCCTTAAGCAAACTGAAATCACCACTACTACCCAAAACCAACTCTTATTTCACATGTTGAAAGAGAAAGCAGAATTAAATCCTGAACTAGACGCTTTATTGGGCCATGCATTACAAGGTAATCTGGATGTTCTACAAAATGGAATTATATTGCTTGCTGGATTTGCTCATGTAGCATGGTATATGGAATGTCTTTCCCTTAGTGTTTTACGAATAGATGCTGTATTTAAAATATATGATAAAATATGACTCAAAGTTAGTGCATTTAAAGGGGTTTGGTTCTTACTGCAAATTATCTGTTCTTCACAAAGGAAATGCAAGGGAAAAAATCTAGTTAATTGGTCTTAGAGCATGAATTCAATTACCAAGTAATTTTATCTACAGAATTAAATGGTCTACAAATTGAAATACTTAAAATACAATTTTTACCATTTAAATTTAGTTCTAGAAAAGCTAGTTTTGTGTCATCTATGGCATCTATTCTGATAGTTCTGGTAGTCTTAATCCATTTATAATGCAATAGGGCTCTTTGATTTGCCATTCTGCTAATTTATGGGTTTTGATTGGTGTGTTGATTTTATTTTCCTCCTTACTGTTGTTTTACACAGACCTAGATAGCATACCATTGGGTAAGTATGTATAGCTTTTTGTGTCCTGCATAGCTGCATGAGATACTAATAATTATATGTGTACACTAACTGGCACATCATCGAGTGTGAATGTCCACAAAGTTTGCATGTACTATCTGGGAAATGTACATTGGTGTCATGTACAGTGATGTCATCACACAGAAAATTATAATTTATTTGTTTCCCTCTTGCAGACACCATGCAGATAATGCTTATTGTTATACACTTACGGAGTTGTTTTTATTTAGAAGTTTCTTTTGTTACCAAAAATTACTAGTTGGATGATAACTGAAACAGGCATGAATGCAACCATTGTGAATGTACTTAAAAGCTTATGTTTTTGTTCATTTGAATGCTATAGCTACTAGGCTGTTCCTGATACAGCTGTGTTCTTACTGTAACACATGTAACAATTTTTTTTAAGTTGAAAACATACTTTTAACGCATTTTAGTAGCTTTTTCTACTTTATGATGAACTGAATGTTTAACTTGAAAAGTTTTGTTATAAATATGATGGATGTTTAAATGTGCATTGCGTTAGATAAACATATTCAGTGGTAGTACATGCCATTTTTTAATGCGCCAAGAACGAATTTGTTTTAACATGAGATATTTTGTTATATGTGTGGTATCAGTCCATATAAATATGCATTTTTTTTCAATCCTCATTAAGCAAGAGTAATAAAAAGCTGTTGCCCAGTTACTTCTTGCTACAACTGAATTGTACTAGCTATTATATTAAGTATAGAGAGCCAGCTTGGTGTAGTATTTAAAGCACTAGGTTAGAAAACAGAAGATCATGAGTTCTAGTCCCACCTTAGATACCAAGCCACTTGGGTGATCTTGGGCCAGTTACACTCTCTCAGTCCTTGGAAGGAGGCAGTGGCCTTTCTGAAATCTTGCTAAGAAAACAGCAGGGAGTCATCAGGAGTCAAGACAGACTTGAAGGCAAAATAAAATTAAAATTATCTTCCCCCCTACAAGGAAGATATGTGTCTTCCTCAATCTCAAGTCCTCTACCAGAGGCCTGGGAGTTTGAAGATTCTATGCAGTATCTTAATTGTTCAATAATAAAACAATTAACAATATCTTAATTGTTCCAATCGTTGTGCTCTTCTGGACAGCTCTGGTGTTGTTTATGAGATCTATTGGTTCCACCACAATGCCAGCAACATGGTTATGTCGTTTAGTGTCTTGCTGCTCCTTACTTGCATCTTACATCTTGCCACTGTGTTGTGTTGGACTGTCTTGGAGGCTTCTTTGCATAGTCTCACCTTGGACTCTGTCTGGTATGCTTCTGTGGATTGAGGCTTAGTGCTTCAATGCTGTCTTTTAATCCAGTCCTTTCTACCCACTAAGGATTTCCCAGTCTGTCACCTCAACCTGTCTATTGGTGGTACATCCCATGTAAGGTTTTGTCTTGTCCTGGAACTTCCTCTATTTGATCTCTTCTCGAATCCCTCTGATATTCTTTCACCAGCTTATCTATTGTTCACATGATCAAATTGGATTTCAAAGTCCTCTCCCTAGCCTTCATTTACTTCTCTCACTTCAGAGAGAATGGAGATAAAGTAGACAATATGTATATAGCTAGCATTCCCTTCAGCTATATAGTACAGAAGCTAATATCCAAGATAAACGTATAGCTCTTTTGCTGATTTGTTTTCCTTCATTACAAAATTATGCTCTCATGTTTCTTACACAACAAACTGCAATATCTTTAGAGAAGTCTGTGTGGTCTTACTTGAGAGTGAGGCGTTCTGGCAAATTATATTTCACCCCAAATTTTGTCTTTGTCATTTTGGTTAAATTAAAGAGTCTGCTTACTAACTCTCAAGCAGAATTGAAGGTGGCACAATTTTGCTTGGTTCATTGGCATAATTTTGGAAGTTTACTTTTGATTTTGGAATAGTCTATTTCTGAACTACAGAAAGTGATCCTCCTCCTTTAAAACAGGCTATTCCAACTGTGAAACAGAGGTCTCTCTCGGCATCTGAATGCTTATAATGGGCATTTTGGAGTTTTGTCCTCCATTTTGGTATTTTGATCTCAAAATGTTTTTAAATCTCTATTTGATATCTACTTAGAGTTTTGAACAACTACTACAGTTAATGTTTTTAAAGTTTTCTTTTGATCCTTGATTCATATAGTGCTCTTCAGAAGGTTTTATGCAGTTTCAGCTGGCACTAGATGAAAATAAATATTGGATGACAGAAATTACTGTTTCAATGTATTGAAATGGTTTCCTTCTAGTTACTAATATTCTTGTGAATATTAATGTTGAATTTATGTCCAGCAATAAAACGGGAACCCTATTTGGCATTCGTTACACGGAGCTTTCAAGCAAGTGTTTCTCTTAAGCAAATAGTTTTTGTACAATTTAATGAGTTTATGCTTTATTAATGCAAATCAGAATAATTATTCTAAGCAGTAAGTATGTGGTGGAGTAAGTGCTGGGATGCTATGTCGTTGTTAAGTATCTTTATTTTCTTGATGGTGTCTTTACAATTTGGTTCTGTATATGGATGATAGACAATGAGAAAACATAAGCTATTCCTACTGATTCAGAAACTTTAAAAGGTGAGATATATAAAGGATTCTGTTTATGGGTATTATGGGAAACTAGGTCAGTTCAATTAAGTGTTATTTTAAGTAAAAACGCAATATTAGAATATTATACAATACTAATTAATAATTTCCCTCTGATCTTTAGATAGTTTCAAAAGTTCTAAACAACAGGTATATATTTTATTGATTTGAAATTGACTAACAAACAATGATTTTGAAAATTTTCTAGAAAATGTGGAAGACAGTACTGATGAAGATGCTCCTTTGAATAGTCCTGGGGCTGAAGGAAGGTGAGACCAATGCAAACTTTAGTCATTAAATTTTCAATATAACCTTTCTCGGTATTTTCTTGTAGCAAATAAAGGTAAGCTAAAGGGATAAGCTGTGGTTGTAGATTGTTAACACATTTTCCTTAACTGTAAAAACATAACTTAGTTTGTATCTAAAAAGGTTAAATCATGGCAACTGGACTAAATGTTATTAAACTTGAGACATTTCATTATTTATCCGAGTAACTTCTTCAGTCAAAATGAATGAATATTTGAGTAGGCAACGAGTCAGAGAGTCATTGGAAAAATCAACTTTTGCCATAGAGACTGCAGGGGGGGTTCTCCCCCACATGAAAAATAGATACTTCTGGCTTGGATGATTGAATCTTCATTTATATATCACTTAGTTTGAGTTCTTGAGGATATATTTTTGTATTCTCTCTCTCTCTCTCTCCCTCCCTCCCTCCCTCCCTCCCTCTCTCTCTCTCTCTCTCTCTCACACACACACACACACAGATGTATATATATATATGTATATCAACAGATATAGAATAGATATGAGATATGAAATCTGGATACATCTCAGTCACATATATCTGGATAAAAACAATTTATAAACCCAGAATTGGCTCTTAGGGCCAATTTTCTCTTTGTTAGTCCTTGTTAGGAAAAAATGTAGGTAAATGCAACATCTTGAATCATAACATCATTCAGTCATTACATTAGGGGAGCCTTTCATGTGTTGAATATCTGTATACCCTGTCACACAAGTTATGGTGGAAAGAAAACTATATTATAGTAAGAACATGTTTATGGGATAATAATCAAAGGATGAGCATATATGTCAGATCTGCCTTCCAGAAGATTTTAAAAGTGGGCTTTCCCACAAAGCATAAGGATAGAATGAGGCTGAAGCCCAGTGATTATTATTGCTTATGTATTGGAGAATGTTACTTTAGGGCAGGGATGTCAAACTCAATTTCATTGAGGGTTGCATCAGAGCTGTATTTGACCTCGGGGCAGTGGGGGCCTGGCCAGTTCGACGTCAATCGTGTCAGGGGTGCCTGTGGTGGCTTGAGCACTCTGCTAGAGAAAGTGGGCTCCCAAGCTCCATTTTTGGCTGCGACGGCCCCCTGAAACCCTTTGCCAGTGAAAACAGAGCTCAGGAGGGTCGTGGGTGGCCCTTTCCGAGCTCTGTTTTTGCTGGCAGAGGCACCATGTGCCGGTCCTTTGCTCTTTCCAGTCTGTGTGGCCCCACAGGCTAAATCTAAGCATCCAGCCTGCGTGCCTTGAGTTTGACACCCTTGTTTTAAGGCAATGTGAATTGCTTTTTGGATGGTATTTTTATATTCCTTCTATGGAATTATTACTATTATTGTGGACCATCCAAAGTTATGACACAAAAGATGAATGGCCATATAAGTTTTAAATTTATAACAGGAGGAAGGGGTATCTTGTTTCCCTGAGATGTTATCACTAGATGTATGTTCTTGTTTGCAGTTCTTTATCTTCAGATCTTATGAAACTTTGTAGTGAAGTCAAGCCTAAAAATAAGGTAAGCTATGATAAAGGTAAAGCATGATAAAGGTAAAGAACTCATATTAAATTAAACTTGTAATGACAAAACTTGTTGGATTTTGGCAACAATAAAGAAATGGCTTGATACTTATATTTTGGGGATGGGGGCCAGATGTTTTCCAATCAAGGCTATGCTTCGGGATTTCCTGATCTTCTCACAATCAGAATCAACTTTGCTCAGGTTTTTAAAAGGTCCAGCAAGATCAGTTTGATCCTGGCATCTGCTGCGGTCAATAGTATGGCAGAGTTTTAGATACCAGTGCCATCATTGTGTACAAACAGGGTGTCTTCAGCTCATTTGCAGCTTTTGAAACTGCTCAGATTCAGAATGCTAGAAGGGGAGTGATAATCTCTTTTTGACGCCAAGTTTTTGTACTCTTTGCTGACAAGTTTTCTTCCAGGTTTTTCTAATCTTTTCATGATTTGATTGATTGACTGAAAGTTGGAAGAAAACAAGAGAGTTTTCTCTCTTATTTGTCTTTGTGCTTTCTGTGTTGACAAGGAGATCAGAAGAATAGTAAGAGTAACCTTACTGACAACTCATAAAATATTTCTATGATCATTTTAGAGTTGCCAACAGAAAGGGAGGGGGGAAAGGGGGTTTGAAAGAGCAGTGCGGCAGCTTGGAAATCGAAAGTGCATTCCATTCATAGTTTTTCAGAAATAGTAACTAGGTGACTGAAGTTTCTGCTGTGCAAAAATCTAACTAGAGAACGTGATTGATGACTCTTGGCTATGGATGTTGGAGAATATGAATTATGATATACCCAGGAGGTGGGGGAAACCAGGATCAAGGATGACAATGAATTATGTGTCTCAATGAATGATGTGTTGGCTATAGCCAGGCAGTGCTGGACATGTTAACTCCAAATAAATCCTTTGAAGTTTTGGAAGTATGGCTCGAGACTGTGATTTAAATGGGGTAACTGCCAGAATCCTGATACTTACCGTGTTTCTCATGTTATAAGGCCGGGCCTTAATATTTTTTTGACCCCCGAAAAAATGGCTAGGCCGTCTTTTCGGGGGTGACTTAATTCCCCCCCCTTGCATCCTCAGGTGGGCAGGCGACATCTTGGGGTTCGGGAGACCTTTTCCTTCTCCCTTGCTGCCACGGCATTAGAAGAACGCCGCGGCGTTTGGCGCAGCCACGTGCGGCCAGTCAGGGCTCCTCCCTGCAACCAGAGCCCTGAGGAGACACTTGGCTTCAGGCGCTCCCGTCACCGCATTCCAAGGGAAGGCACTCGCCTGAGAGGATCTCTCTCTCTCTCTCTCTCTCTCTCTCTCTCTCTCTCTCTCT
>BLBF01000022.1:3362612-3393831 GCA_015471245.1 Laticauda colubrina | reverse complement strand
CTATTCTATTCTATTCTATTCTATTCTATTCTATTCTATTCTATTCTTCGTCAATGGTTAACAATATTGGTTAAAGGATACCCGTTTTGTTTGCATAGAGAGAATCCTCTTTATAAAAGGGTTCCTCTTGAAATATCTTTAAAGGAGCTACCCTAACTTGCAGCCCTGATAAATACGCTGGAACTACAAGCCTATAAGTCACAGCCAGTGACTTATAGTGTAGTAACACTATAGTGTTAGTAACGGCCCGTGTTGACTAAGAATTCTAAATCCATCTCCAGTAGGGGTTCCTAAAGAATTTTTTTGCCTATCTTATTTCTCTTTAGTGCAATCTTAATGTACACGCCTCCTCTAAAAATCCAAATACCAAAATGAACACAAATGAACCATAGCAATAGCACTTAGACTTATATACCGCTTTACAGTGCTTTAAAGCCCTCTCTGAGCAGTTTTACAGAGCCAGCATATCGCTCCCAACAATTTGGGGCCTCATTTTACCCACCTCGGGAAGGATGGAAGGCTGAGTCAACCTTGAGCCTGGTGAGATTCGAACTGCCAAATTGCAGTCAGCCGGCAGTCAGCAGAAGTAGCTTGCAGTACTGTACTCTAACCACTGCGGCACCACAGCTCTGAATGAATGAAAACAATACAATGAAACTTGGGGAAAAGTTGGATTTATTATAACAATGTACAACTAAAAGGTTTTTCATACTGCTGCTGGACTCTGTCTGTGCCTCTCCAAGGAAAATACACCTCACAGTCCTGATCCAAAAATCCTTGACATGATACCTTTAAGAATAACATATGTGTTTCAAGTACATTCACTCTTGGGAAACTGTTTATACTGACTTGCTTACAGTTGAGTTATGCGGCCTATCCCATTTTGAGTGGCTTATAATAGTACATGAAAAAAATCCGTATCTTGCAATTACTGAAAATATTTTTTAACAATCTGATGATGCTTTGTCAACTAACTTCAGCAAAACTCTGATATTCGCAGCCATCGAATTATGATTGTTCACCCAAGTTTTCTTTTTTCTGTTATGACAGGTCCAAACAGTCATCATCTCCAACAGAAAAAAAAATACCAGAACCGTCACCTGTATCAAAGAGAAAAAGCTATGATAAATCCATAGATAAGTCAAAGTCAAAAGAACAAAAACAGTAAGATGCTTTACTTTAAATGTTGATTTTATTCATTGTTTTGTACAAAATGGAGAGTGGTTTTGCTTTGTTGAAGAAACTGCCTTCTTCTACTTCTGCATCTCACTTAATGGCACACTGAAAAGTGGTATGTAAACTTCCTTAATGTTGACGACTTACCTTGAAATAGTGTTTTCCATTGTAGAGCTCTCTCATATTTGCATTTTTTTTCTTTGCCTAGCCTTTGTTTTAAGTTGTTATACTGCCATCTTGTGGTGGTATGCTTTATAATCTTTACATTCTACCAGAGGAGCTTGCAGTAGCCAAGACTGAATTAAAGCAAGCAGGCATCAAGTGACCTATAGTCCCTAGCATACTTTCTTTATTTTAACCTCTTTGTTTTATTTGATTTTTAAATTATTTTTTATTTTATTTACAATTGGTTTTTAATGTTTTAATTTTTTTCTTGTAGCTCAGATTCTGGAACCTCAGAGGCTAGTCTGTCACCTCCTCCTTCCCCACCAAGCCGGCCCCGTAATGAAATGAATGTTTTTAACCGTCTCACTGTTTCTCAGGGAAGCCCATCAGTTCAGAAGGATAAGTAAGTCACAAAGAACCAACTCCCCACAGCAGCGATGGTACCCAAAGCGCATGTGAGCCTGCAACAGAGCTTCAGAATGCTTTGGCTTTGGCCATCTCATGCTAAGAGCTAAAAAATAGCTCATTTGTTGCTTCCACACACTCTTTAAAATACGACATTCCTAATTACATAAACATTTCCTGCTGAAATGTACATAAATTTATACTTCTGCCTGTGTAAAATCATTTTTCTTGTGACCTCTGAATAGCCAGTTTTTCATTTAAATGTTTTTTTTTCCAGGCATGGGAATACCCTGTGAGTTTCTGTGCTGTTGAATGATGCAGTGCCAGCATTCATATAATTATTGCATTGCGATGTAATGCAATCTGCACTCTCATTTGCCTGAAACCACACTTTGAGGGTAAAGGAAGAACTGGAAATATTGACTAGGATAAATTTTAGTACTTGCTTTGTGCAGTATTTATTTTTTTCAGTGGTAGCCGTTTGAATTCATCCAGATTCTTTATTGCAAGCGTGGTGCACTTTCACAGCTAATATATTGTGTTTAACTTTTATGTTTTTGGCAGCAGTATGAGGGCCTTTTTTTTTCTTTGTTCCTTCTCTGGCCTTTCTATACTTTGTCTTTAATGTCTTCCCCCTCCCAAATCTGTGATTGCTATATATGTTTCTAACAGTTCTTATAATTTACTGAAATCTTTTAGTCTATGCTTGGAATCATGTTATAGTAGCGAAAAGAAATAGCAATTCTCCATAGTGTTAATTATTGAAATTGGACATAAGGGTATACAAGATTGATCTGTTTGAGCTTTCATAATTGTTACTCAGACTTCAACTGATCGATTGTGTTGAGGAATGCAGTATCTTCAATTGTTAAAAGTATACTGATGCATTCTTCGACACCGGGCTATTTATAAAGCATATATATATTATATTATAAAGCTTTGATTCAAAAGAAGAAAACACAAAGGGTTAATCTTTTTATCAGCAATTATGCTTTTGACTGTGATTGCAAAAGTGATCCCGGTTCCCTCCCACCCCACCGCCTGATGCATGTATAAATGAACAAAAAGGCAGAAAGCTACCTGTTAAATTCAGTCATTTTATCAAAATTCTCTCTTGGAGCTTTTAAAAAGAGTTAATCAAGGAAGCTGGAAATGGCTTGTAGAAAGTCTGTTTGATAGAATCTCCCTTTTTCCCTAGTGAAAAGGGTTTTTTGCATATTCTTCTATCATTACCAAACCTGGTTAGGCCTGTTTGGGTGTAGTTTACACAGTTTTTTCCCTACCTTTTCGTAACAATGCTGCTTTTACCCTCCCCCCCTTTTCTTTCTTTACTCTGATGATATCTATAATCTCTCTTCATAATCTTGCTACTGTTTATTGTAGGTCTGATGAAAGTGATTCTTCCCTGTCGGAAGTACACAGGTACTTTGTATTCCTTCTTTCCATCTTCTGGACTCTTCGTGTTACATTTAACATTTTTACTTGCAGTTCCGGAATTAACTTACTAAACATTTTTGCATGATTTTTTTTAAAAAAAATCCCATGCTCCCCAAAACGTTCATATGTCTCTTGGATCATTTTTATTTATTTTTTCTGAAGCATTCTTATTCTGTTTGATTTTTAATATATATATATATATATATATCTAGCATGTGCACTAATTTCTCTTTGGAAATCATGTCCGAGTGGTGTGCCTGTTTTTACTTATGTCTTTCTCTCTCTAATCTTTTAATACACTCATGGCAAACATTCTCAATTTGTTTTGTTGAAATGACAGGCTATAATGAACTAGATAGGAAAGACATGTTTTCATTTTACATTCACATACATTCACAACAGTTCTTGAATCTTAAAGGTGCTATAAAAGCAGCTCATCTGTAAGGGAAATCTGTGCCGTCAAAGTAAAGGAAATAAATTTATCAATAATCACACAAGCATTTGTCAATCTTAAACCATAAGCTTAGGACAAAAATAACACCTGCAACCAATTCTCAGTACAGGAGACTAGGATATAACTAAAAGTCGAAAAATTCCTGAATCAACATATTACAAATTAGAAATTATTTATAAGAATTTTCTTCAACTGCCCGGTATTTAAATTGTGCTTTCATTTATATATGTATAGAATGAAGTAACAAGTAATATTTTTCAGGTAACAGAACACTGTCAAATACTTAGAACTGATTCTAAGTGCTTCTTCATTCATTGTTACTGAGAGTGTCTATCTCTTGGCACATAGACTTCTATTTCTATATATCTATTGCCCATTTGAACAAATTCTTGGCACATTTGATTCCTTTTTTTGGAATGGAATGATTATCAGTTTAGCTTATTTTTATTTTATTGGAAATTTCTGGTACAACATACAAGTTTTTTTCTTAAATAGTTTCTATCTTCCTTGCTTGCAACCCAACTTTTACTGATTGACTTCATTCTGTTTTTATTGCCTGTTTTCACTCTTCACTTTCTAGTTATCTTAAATATACATATATATGATATGCCTGCAAGTTTTTATTTACACATAAAGCACATATTTTTGAAAGATACAAAGAGTCTGAACCATTTACTATTTAAACATCCAAATTTGTTAGAAATAGAAGACTCTTAATGATACTTAAGTTTTTTCTATGGTATTTATTGTCTTTTCCTTGATACAACAATTAGTTACATTCCTTAAGCAAGTATAAAACTATACGTGCTTCAATTATATTCCAGTCCTGTAATCAATAACTTATTATACATTAGTATCTTAATATATAAGATCTTCCAGGTCTGCTATAGATATATTCTGCAGAGTATAAGAATATTGACTTCTGTACTTCTTCATTTTATAATTTAGATTTCACATCTTGAAAATGCACTATTCAATTGGCCCTGCTTTAATATAATCTCAGGGATAGTGATTTGCTGATCGATATGAGATAGAAATATGCATCTGATACATCATTAAACTTACTCATTTTTCCCGCATCCAAATTTTAAATGTTGTCTCCTTGTTTACAGAGGTTTATAAACTTCTGATCTCCTGGAGCCAAATTTGATTACCTGGAAAAGTCCATGATATTTTCTTAGTGTCAGTGGAGAAGTGGTTTGCCATTGCCTTTTGAAATGATTTTTCAGCTTTCTACACTAAACTAGAGCCCTGGGATTTCTTCACAGTCTTTAATCCAAGTACTAACCAAACTGAATGCTGCTTAATTTGTTATAAGGTCATGCAAGTGTAGATGTGTCACTCTGCTGAAAAAGGTTCTTTGATCCAGGAGTTCATAGAATAATTTTCCTCAAAACTCTCCTGCTGCACTTCTATTGCTGTTTTCTGGCTTTCTGGATCAGAAGTTTGTAAGGCTATAGGAAGTTGAGAGAGATTTGTTCCAAGAACCTGCTGTCTGTAGGTTCAATGAAGAAAATTAAAATCTTTCATAAATTGATTCGGAAATCATCCAAGGATCATTCAGGGACTTTGCAGATTATTTTGTTAGTATTATTACCAAATAGAAATTATATGTGTGTACAATCATGAATAAAACTGGCAAAGTATGTGTAAATGTATGTATGAGCATATGCATACTCACACATAATATAAGCTATAATTAGGTGAAGGACACCATGAGAAAATAGTATATTTGCCCTTTCCCCTTCATTTTTTTAATAATTCAAAAATGCTAATAAATATTTTTTGGAATAATTTAATTTTCCTTAGCATAGAATATGGATTTGGATAAGTAAATAGACTGGAAACATACTGCCCTGTTCAGTACAATTCAAACTCTGGTTTTGGCCATTTTTTTTTAATCTGTCTCTTAATGAAGTAACAGCGATTAACTAAGGACAGTAATTGGACCTGCCCATTGTGTTGGGAGATAGTATCTGTAAATATGTGTGTTCCTCAGAACCCTTTGGCCATGATCAAGCTAATCTTTTCCATTGCTGTTTTCTTGATCAACAAACACAGGCTGGGAAAAATTCACTTGATCAAAGAACAAGTGTATGGCCTGTTATATAACCACACCAGGTATAAATTCATAGATAGCAATAGCACTTAGACTTGTGTACTGCTTTACAGCCTTCTCTAAGCAGAGTCAGCCTATTCCCCCCCAAAAAATCTGGGTCCTCATTTTACCCACCTCAGAAGGATAGAAGGCTGAATCAATCCTGAGCCTGGTGAATTTTGAACTGCCAAATTGCAGTCAGCCGGCAGTCAGCAGAAGCAGCCTGCAATACTGCATTCTAACCACTGTGCCACCATGGCTCATATGCTTAATCTATATCTACATGAAAGATTTCCACTAATGCAGGGCTAGGTGACTGGAATAGTAAAATCTGATAAAAATGACCTGATACTATGACTAATATATGCTTCTTTTTCCCATTTAGAGGCATAATCAACCCAGTTTCTTCAAAATATGTCCGACCCTCCCCAGTTCAATGTATCTATGTTGCTGAAGGTCATATGAAGGCTGTGCTTTGTGTTGATTCTACTGACGATCTTCTCTTCACTGGATCAAAAGGTTTGATGGATTTCCATGGTGTTTATGTAGCTTTCTGAAGTTTGCTTTCAGTATTGATGGGGTTACCAATGGGCCATGAAATGTTCTAAGAATAACAGGTTATGTTTTAAGCCTGTGTGAATCTATTTATTACAGTTTAATTGAAGATTGGAGAGTCAAATGAAAGAGGCATGCAAGTTTGCAATTCAAGATTCAAGAGCAAATGGATTCAGTTTGGAGCAATGTGAAATTTGACATAGAAAAATATAGCTGCAGGATATACCATAATGAGGAAGCATCAAAAATATTTTGGGGGGGCAGGACAAGATAACACTAGCAATCTCAGGGATAATAAAACTTTTAGAGGACTGTATCTATAAACTGTATACCTTCAAGAGATTCACAACAATAATGGCAACATTATTAATAAGTAATAATGTTTTAACCAGGGGTGGGATTCTACCAGTTCTGTCTGACTCTGTCGAACCGGTAGCTCTGAAGAGCAGCAGACATAGAACTGGTTCTATGTGTGCTGCTGTTTTAGCCCACCCGGGCTCTGACCTGACCTTTATTTCCTGCTTTTTCAACCTCAGCTGCTTTGCACGGAACAGCTGTGATTGAAACAGCTGGAAAAAAGTGCTTTTTCAACCTCTGCACACCCGTGCGCAACGCTGCTCAAGCTGTCCAAGCAGCAAGTTGGCGATTCACACACATGCAGTAATTAACAACATTGAAAGCTCCAAATTGCTTGCAAAAAGACTGCTTCAAATGGCTAATTCAAAAAGTGTCCTACTTCAATTTATATTTTTCTCCAAAACTTGTGTAAAAAGTTGTTTTTCATTTATTTATTTTCCTAAAGTGCCAGGCCTAGTGTAACATTTAATAATGGCCCATTAACTTGCCATGATAGGTGGGTTTTGCTGTGACTGACCATCAGCTTTTTTAGAATGTCAAGATACAGATAATGCTTGGCTTACAACAGTTCATTTTGTGGCCATTCAAAGTTACAACATCACTGAAAAAAGTGACTTATGGCCACATAAACGTTGGGCTCAATTGCAGTTGTAAGTCGAGGACTACCTGTACTTAGTACAGCTGTTTTGCAAACTTGGCTGGCTATTCTTAGAGAAGGCTCACTATACCAGACCAAGGAAGCAACCTTGGAGAAACTTGAATTCTGAAGAATTCAAGAATTGAATTGAAAAGAATTGAATTCTGAATTTTGAACAAAAATCTTGTTCTGATTTTTTTACATCTCAAAAATCTGGCATTTTAACAGTGTATAGATTTTCTGGGGGGACATGGTGGCTCAGTGGCTAAGACACTGAGCTTGTTGATCAGAAAGGTTGGCAGTTCGGCAGTTCGAATCCCTAGTGCCGTGTAATGGAGTGAGCTCCCATTACTTGCCCCAGCTTCTGCCAACCTAGCAGTTCGAAAACATGTAAAAATGCAAGCAGGAAAATAGGGACCCCTTTGGTGGGAAGGTAACAGCGTTTCATGCTTTTAGTCATGCCAGCCACATGACCACGGAGACGTCTTTGGACAGTGCTAGCTCTTTGGCTTTGTAACGGAGATAAGCACCGTCCCCTAGAGCCATAAACAACGAGCACATATGTGCGAGGGGAACATTTACCTTTTACAGATTTTCTATATCCACTAAAACCCACTTCTGATAAAAGGTGCATCATTCAGCCGAGTACTTTCCTAGTTACTATATGCTTTCTGGAGAGCTTGAAAAGAATTGCCTGCATTTCAGATCCCCAGGATTCTGATGTGCAGATGTAATATGCCAATTTTAAGAAGTCACCCACACTTCTTTTTCTTTCTATTAATATTAGAAGTATTTTGTCAACAAATTAATCAATGAATCAACCTTTTCATTTGACTGTATTTTATTACAACTGCTAAATTACCTCAGAGCTCCTTGGAAAACTAACTAAAATAAATGATTGCTTCTGGTAGAATAGTTTGGATGTGATCCTAGGACACGATGTTTTGCTGGAAATGTTGCTTTTCCCTATCTGTTGTTTACAAGCATTTGTGGATTTTTGTTATTTGGTACAATCATTTTCTGTAAGGGCACTCCTTTTAGCACGTAGCGAGATTCTTACAAAGCAAGTCTGTATTCCATATGTTATAACTTAGTGTTAAATTATTGAAGTGTGGTGCACATGAAATTCTTTTTGAAATAAATTGAAACTTCAGTTGCTATAAAATATAATTACAGGATGTTACAATTAAAAAATCCTTTTGACATCGAGCCAAATATTTTTTAAGTATCCTACTTTTTGTTTTAAGTATCCTACTTTCCGTTTTTAAAAATGAAAATATTATAGTCTGCTTTCAATTTTAATGTTTCTTACATAAATTTTTTTCCACTTATGTGTTTGTTCCTTTGCTAGTATTAATTGACCCTCTGAGTAACTCTTAAAGATAATTGTTAATCATTGATTTGTATTTTATACCAATATTAACATAATTTCTGAAAATATGAAGCAACAAATAAGCTGAAGGTATTGTGTAAAATAATCTAGTGTGTTTTATTTGTTGTAATTTTTTTCTTCTTTAGATCGCACCTGTAAAGTATGGAATTTGGTTACTGGACAGGAAATCATGTCTCTGAGTGGTCATCCTAACAATGTTGTATCTGTAAAATACTGTAATTATACTAGTTTGGTGTTCACAGTCTCAACATCTTATATTAAGGTGTGGGACATCCGCGATTCTGCTAAATGTATCCGAACGCTAACGTAAGTTGAGACTCTAAAAAACAAAAAATGTAATCTTACAATATTAATAGTTTTTGGAGTAAATGCCAAGACGATTATAATTATGCAGAATATACAGACTCAAAAAAGTTTTGTTTTCTTTAACTTTTGGTTAAATCTCACTAAGCCGGCAAATTACTTGTAAGGTATATACAGTCTGAGGAAAAATAAAGCCCCCGATACAGTCTGAGGAAGCAAAATCAAATTTTTGCTGGTAAGGAGCTCTAAATTAAACACTGTAAACAAGGGTGACACATTAATTTAAGTTGTAAAAAGAGAAGCATGTAATTTCTCTTCTGATTTTCCTTATACTGCATCAACCTCTGATTCCAAGTACATTTTGAAAGTCTTCTCAAAGCCAAGGTCTTGACTCTGCCTGAAGCATTTCTCATCTTTTTAACAAGAGAGTTCAGGTTATCACAGATCAGGGAGGAAGCCACTAAATAAGGCCTCTTCTATCTCAAAGGGGGACACGGTGGCTCAGTGGCTAAGTCGCTGAGATTGTCAATCAGAAAGGTCGGCAGTTCGGCAGTTCGAATTCCTAGCATCATGTAATGGAGTGAGCTCCCGTTACTTGTCCCAGCTTCTGCCAACCTAGCAGTTTGAAAACATGTAAAAATGCAAGCAGGAAAATAGGGACCTCTTTGGTGGGAAGGTAACAGCATTCCATGCTTTTAGTCATGCCAGCCACATGACCACGGAGACATCTTTGGACGGTGCTAGCTCTTTGGCTTTGTAACGGAGAGAAGCACCGCCCCTAAAGCTGGAAACGACTAGCATGTATGTGCGAGGGGATCCTTTACCTTTACGTATATATCAAAGAGAAGAGAGAATCAATTCACATTAAATTGGGTCTTAATGTCTTCCTGATTAGAACACTCAATGTTAACAAGATGTGTGATAAATATACATTATTTTTTGTATTTTCTAATCAAATGTATATAGCTGCCTTCTCATTGGTGTATTACGTGGCATGCAGTAAAAGAAACAAAACAAATCTTAAATAACCTTTAAAACAATATGAAATATAAAAAAGATCATGGGAGAATGCATTCCATCTATGTGAGAAATCTCACATAGAATACAACGATCTTGTGGGCTAGTTGCATTATTATTTTCATTATTGCTTGTATGCTTTCCAGAGTCACTTTTAGTGAGTTGGGCAGCTACATAAATATGTTAAATAAATAAATAAATTGGAAGCTTTCCATTTAAAATGGCGTCCCCATTATTTTATTGTGTTCAGCAGTGGACAGATGACATTAGTACTCATTTAAAAAAAAAATCTAATACAATCTTGTCTTATTTTGTTCTTTTCCCTTACAAAATGAAGATCTTCAGGCCAGGCAATGCCAGGGGATGCTTGCTGTGGAAATACCAATAGAACAGTTACAATTCCAGCTGGTGAGAACCAGATAAATCAGATTGCCTTAAATCCAACAGGCACTTTTCTATATGCAGCTGCAGGAAACGTGGTCAGAATGTGGGACCTGAAGAGGTAACATTTTCAAATTATTTACTGACCACGCTAGAGCATTGCGATTTTTGGTGTTCAAATGAATTGGTAGTTGTGATTTGCATTAGATTTCTTCAGTTTGGAAGCTAGCAAGGACTTGTCACTATCAGGGTTCATTAAATATTTGTAGTGAATACCCTGATATATCATCATTTCTTTCCCATGGCTCAAGCATTGAATTTCAAATGCGATTGCAATGTATGACTTTGGTGATTATGGTGACAATGTATGAATACGTTTAACTGCCCACTCGGGAGTTACCAATTCAATGTTATGTCTTTTGGGCTCCAAGGGGCTCCAGCTGTCTTTATGCAGCTGATAAATGGAATTCTACATGAGCATTTATATCAAGGAGTGTTAGTCTACCTTGATGATATCTTAATATATTCGGACACTATGGAAGAACACATACGGTTGGTAAGACAAGTATTGAAAAAGTTACTGTCTGCATGATTACTATAGGTAAGAATATGTTTGTCCTTTATATTTCTTTACAAAGGGAAAACTTTATCCTTTTTGCTTTTCAAAGGGAAAAATTCAGAGCCAAGAAAGATGCATATTTTAATAAAATTATGTAAAAAAAATTTAAATTTGTTTTAGAAAGACAAATCGGTTTTCATATTTTTCACATGAATAAAGGACAGAAGTGAGTTTTCAAAAAATAATCAAAGGAACAATTAACTTTCTGATGTAAAGTACAGTCTTTTAAAATAAAGTTTGTGTAGTCGTTATATATATATGAGTAGAATGCTTGATTTTCCTCCCAAAACCACCATTCCTTCATAGTGATACTCAAAAAGTATCTGCTGAGGTGTAGGCTGAGTCTACCAGCTCTATCTTTACCTCCAAGTAAACATATTAAATTAAATTTACCAGCTAATTTTGTGGAAATATCTTTGGTGTCTGCAGATACCCAGGAGAAGGCCAGGAACTCCTCAAAGCAGGCAGAGAGAAGTGTACAGCTGTGGCTGACTCATATCTTCAACAAATACTATAGAACCAGATGGATGTTACACTTGTTTGATGATTTGCACCGCCCTAATATTAGTATAGTTTTGAAAAAGAAGTAGTTGAGGTGATTGGTTTGCTTTTGAAATAATTTAGTTATTTTATGTCTCTGAAGTTTTATCTTTTGCTGTTATTCTAGATTTCAGTCTACAGGAAAACTAACTGGTCACTTGGGCCCAGTTATGTGTCTCACAGTAGATCGTATTTCTAATGGACAAGATCTCATCATTACTGGCTCCAAGGACCATTATATAAAGGTAAAAACCCCTCGTGCATTTTAAAAAAATAATCATATGAAAGTAAACTTCAAGAATGAATTTCCTCTGTTTCTCTCATTACAAAATTTGGAGAGGCACTTCAATCCTGTATGGAAACTATTTAAACATCAGTTTATGGAATTCAGTGGAGTAGAGTGCATTATATCCGTCTTATAGTTGATAGGCTGGTCAGGCTGACATTTTTGGAGCACATTTATGAATGCACAGTAGGAATTCCCTATTTGAATTGAAAAATCTTCAGACAGATTCTCTCATTCATTTATTCTTCAAATTTATATAGCAACCCATTTCGGATATATATTCTTCCTAGGTGCCTCCAGAGAATATTTCCTGTTTGATAGGTGTCTAAAACTGTTCAACTTTTCATGGGGTTTTTTTTTTGGGGGGGGGAGGGGTGATGTTTGAAAGTAAAATAGTTTGGCATTATTTGTTTTTAATGAAAATGACCTTTTCTGTCCACATTTTCAGATATAAAGACCCTTAAATTCATAGTATTATGCCTGGATAAATATGTGTAAGATTCTAATCCCAATCTTCAATAAATGTTGCTATTTAGAAATATTTTAAAATGTTAACCACTGACATGTTCCATACTTAGTATATGGGCAAGTACTAGTTAAACCATGTTTTAATTTTTGAATAGAATACTGCTGCTCAGTAGGTTAATTATTGTTACTCTGTTGCTCTTTTGATTATTGATGGAATCAGAAATGCTTAAAGTCCTTGAGATACAGTGGTAGTGAAATAATTTCATAATAAGACTTTGAAAAATAATTTCAGTTTTTTGGTGCAGAGAGAATGTAAATAATATAAATTAGGCATTTGTGATTGCTGACTACCCATGTTAATTAAAATCACAAAGATTTAAAATCAATTAGTAATTTCTAAATGCACTTCCATTGGAGGACTATTGCATATTCATTAAGAGCAATGGATGTATTTCCTCATACATGTTTTCTTAATTGCTAACCAAAACAATTCTGAAGATATATTGTATTCTCCCATTCCAGATGTTCGATATAACTGAAGGAGCTCTTGGAACTGTAAGCCCTACACACAACTTTGAACCTCCTCATTATGATGGCATTGAAGCACTTACTATTATGGGTGACAACCTTTTTAGTGGATCCAGAGATAATGGAATTAAAAAATGGGACTTGGCTCAAAAAGACCTAATTCAGGTAATGCTAAAACACAAAAGGCATTAAGATATAAGAACCGTTGTCACAATTGTTATTAGAAAAATTATAACTAAAAGCCAAAGTGGGTTTGTCAAAAACCAATCATGCTGGACACATCTTATTGCATTCTGTGACAAAGTAACCTCATTAGTAGTTCGGGTATTGCTATACTTAGACTTCAGTAAGACATTTGACAAAGTAGACCACTTATTTCTTGATAACAGTGTGGGATAGACAGTGTGGGATAGACAGTACTATCCACCACACCATTATTGGCTGACCAATCTCATTCAATATGTAGCCCTCAGTAGATATGTAGCCCTCTACATATATGGAGGAAGCATGCAGTTGGGTAGCCCAAGGTTCATAAATGATCTAGATAAGGGGATAAAAGAAAAATTCATCCAATTTGCAGACAACACCAACTTGGGGGGAAGAGCTTTTAACAGTTTAAAAGATAGGCTCAAGATTCAGAAGGATCTTGATAGACTTGAACACTGGGCCATATATCCAACAAAATGACGGAATTATGTCCTGTACTTAAATACTCAAATCCATAGAAAAGGTGGTATCTGGCTCAACAGCAGTAATGGGTAAAGGATCTAAGATGCCCTAGTGGACAACCACTTAAATATGACCCAGCAGTGTGCTGAAGTTGCCAAAACTAATGCAATCAGCAGAAGGATAATAACAAGATCACATGAAAGTGTTAATATCACTTGCCAGTTAGCACTGGTAAGACCACATTTGCAATTCTGCATCATTCAAAGTTGCAGTGGCACTGAAAAAAGTGATTTACAACTGGTCCTTGGCATTTACGATAGCTGTAGCATTCCCTAGTCATGTGATCAGAATTTGGGCACTTGGTAACTAACGTGTTTGCAACAGTTGAAGCATCACCTGATCACCATTTATGACCTTCCCAGTCATCTTCTGACAAGCAAGGTCAACGGAGAAACCAGATTCTCTTAATGACGACATGATTCACTTAACTGTGGTGATTCTCATACCAATTATGGCAAAAGGGTCATAAAATTGTGCTCAACTTACTTAACAGCTGCCTTGTTTGATGACAGAAGATCTAGTCTCAGTTATGGTCATACATTGAGGACTAAATGTAATAGAATGCACATCATTATCTTCCAGTTCATATGTTCACTAGTTATAGGTACTGCCATTTTTCTGCCTTGTGATTTTTCTTCTCAGCAAGTTCCTAATGCTCACAAGGATTGGGTTTGCGCTCTTGGTGTCGTTCCTGATTCCTCTGTGCTATTGAGCGGCTGCCGAGGAGGCATTCTGAAGCTCTGGAGTGGAGACACATTTGCTCCAATCAGTGAACTAAAAGGACATGATAGTCCTATTAATGCCATCTGCTCCAATCCCAGCCATATTTTTACTGCATCTGAGTGAGTTATTTTTTACGTTTTGTAGTTATACGGATAGACCTCAACTTATGTTAATTCATTCAGCAACTGTTCAAATGGGTGGTGTCGTGGCCTAGAGGGGAAGCTCTCACCTCACAATCAGGAGGCTGTGAGTTTGATCCTAGGTAGAGGCAGATAGTTCTCTCTCTGGGAAGAATGAGAATATATCTGATGAACAAAACTCTGCATTGGCAACAGGAAGGGCATCTGGCCATTAAAACAACCTGCTAGCTCCACTCAGTTGCCCAGACTCTACCATGCAAGGGATTATAGGGTCGTTAAGATGATTCAGCAGCTGTTCAAAGTGTTGAATGAATGGTGGTTACGACTTGTTCTAGCATCCTCGGAATTACAGGATTGTGATCTGGGCACTTGGCAACCCAGTTGCACCTATTGACTGATTGCAAAGTACCCCAAATGCCTGTGATTGCCATTTACAACCTTCCCTTTTATCTTCCCCAGAAAGTCAGTGGGGAAGACAGCAGGGGAGATTGCAAATGGCTGAGATAAGTCTCCCACATCTGTGCACTCTGCCCAGCTACGCTATTAGCACCAGCTGTTATGCGCACACCCATGCACTCTTTCCAACCCCTGCCTGCCATGCACCTTTATACACCCTTCCACCTCTCTGCACCCTTCTGGTTCCTCTCACTTCCTTCCTCACTCTTTTACATGTTTTACGTGCCTACTAGCTTAGGGCCTGCAACTTCCTACCAGCTGACCTAGATTGTGGGAAGCTGGCTTGAAGTTGCCTCACCTAGCAACCATGTGGTTCAGTGATGGAAACTCAGATCAAAGGAATGGTGATGGCCTTCAGAATCACATCAATTAGCAGTGGAAATCGTAGTCCCAATGATAGTTGTAAGTTGAGAACTACCTATACTTTATGGAATAAATTCAGGGCATTATCATTCAGTTGAAGCATGGGCTTTTTTTTAACAATACATTTTAACAAAGAAATAAAATAATAAACATAATAAATTGCCCAGGATTCTGATTATATAGAATTCCTTATTGACCAAGTGTGATTGGACACACAAGGAATTTGTCTTGGTGCAAATGCTCTCAGTATACATAAAAAGAAAAGATACATTTGTCAGGAGTCAAGAATCATCAGGTACAACACTTAATGATAGTCATAGGGTACAATAAGCAATCAAAACATACTAGGAAACAGTCAATATAAATCGTAAGGATACAAGCGACAAAGTTACAGTCATACAGTCACAAGTGGGAGGGGATGGGTGATAAGGAGTGATGAGAAGATTAATAGTAATAGTGCAGACTTTGTAAATAGTTGGACAGTGTTAAGGGAATTATTTGTTTAGCAGAGTGATGGTGTTTGGGAAAAAACTGTCCTTGCTTCTAGTTGTTCTGATGTGCAGTGCTCTGCAGCGTTGTTTTGAGGGTAAGTGTTGAAATAGTTTGTTCAGGATGTGAGGGGTCTGTAAATATTTTCACAGCCCTCTTACACTTCTCTATGAAATGACGATACAGATAATTGTACAAAATATAAACATACATCCTCAGTATGGGTCTTACAGCTTTTGAATAAATCCAAAATTTAGAATTTTATTAGTCTGCATATTTGATGTCCCCCCTAATATGGGTTTAATAGTCCCACACTTTTGGAAAACAAACCATGGAGGCCAAAACAGTATTAACTCCCATTTGTGCCCATTTATAAGTTGTGACTTGCCGAAATGGTTCCTTCTGTTTTAAAAACCATCTCCCGAAGGAAAGTTATTCCAATGGAGAAGACTTACTGCTGTACTGTGTCAGTATTTACTTTATAAAGAACAGTAATGTCTTTCAATCAGAGGTCAACTTAATTTAATTGAGCACTTAATTAATGTTTCTTTTTCATTCCCTTTAAATGTTAATAATGTTTTACAGTGATCAAACTGTGAAAATCTGGAAAGTTCCCAGCAGTCTAGATGGACAGGTCTCTGATCCAGGTGATACAACTGAAGATATTGTCAGTAACTGAACAAGAGTTGCGCTGCTAAACATCTCCAAGCTCTGATGATAAGCTTTGCTCTCACTGAAGTTGCTCTGCATTTATAGGCAAAATGGTAATACCTGAAAAGATTATTAATTGTTCTACTGTTAGACATTTGTATTCTGCTAAATACTGCTGCCCTTAAGAGCTGCCTTATGTGTACCGCGTTCAAACTGTTGGTTTTATATATCTTTGTCTGGGTTTGTGTGACTGCTTGTTCTAACCTATCATAGCTTAATTCGTGTGTGTATAAATAAGACTTAGCAAAATCAAACTGGATATCTGTGATCTTGAATGTTGGTCTGAAAACTGTAATCTAGAATGTGAAGTTGCCCTACGTACCTCACATTGACCCTTCTATGGAATGAAACTTCACAGTTATCCAAAATATACTGGTGTATTTTATCTTATTTTCCAAAGCCTTTAACAGAAGAGAATAGAGGGGTTCTAATACATTTTACTTGAATTTTGCTGCTGTATGAAATATTAAGACTGGAGTGTCAATAAACTGGAAGAGATTACTGCTCCTGACATGGTTACTGTTTCCATTCGGAAGGCTCCTGACATAAATAAAAAGAAATCGGGCAACTAATAAATCTTTCTTAACTTCATTTTCCGTTAAAAGAAAAAAATGGCAGTCATCATGGGAAAATGTGGGATGATTGGAAATAGAAAAGCTAGGAATCCAAATATCTCAATTTCATCTGGGCAAATTATTGAGGCAGGAGTGTTGCACATTAAAACCCTGGAAGCATCCTATAATCTGCTAATAATGAATGTTACATAACCCTATACTTTTATTGACCAAAGTAGCACAGCTTATGTCTACTCCTTGCTCAGGACTAAAAACTAAAACGCTGTTGAATTAACATTTTGTTAGGGCTTTGGCCTACCACAGTATTCATAGAGAGGAACCTTGTTTTGTTTTTCCATATGGCGTGATTTTAATCTCATGTTCTTAAAGGTTTCCTTTCTTTTAATCTAATTTGATATGCTGCTAAATACATTTTAAATATGTCTGTGAACCTTGAAAAACATACTTAGGAGAATTGCAATAACGGTATCAAGAAAGACTGTAAATATGTGAGTTATAAAGAGAGAGACTGGGTTCCTGAGTGAATTTTAAAAATGCTGTCGTGTGTGCAGGTTGGAAGATATGTATAATTTATCCAAATGTTCAGGATTTAATTTGTAAATTCAGCTATTTTTAAAAGTTTAGAATAATTTTCAAGAAAAACGTTTTACTGTTTTATTGGGTATAATGATGGAGAAGATGAGCTTATAAATGTATAGCTTGAGGTAGTCCATTGCTTAAATTAAAAAAAAAACCTACATAACTGAATGCACACTATTTGTCATTGGTTTTTGTTTATTCTCTTCTCTTCCTCCCCCCTCCCAAAGAGATACTTTTATATGCAAGTAGTGGCCAACTTAAAACAGTTTGTTTAGTCACCATTCAAAGTTACAATGGCATTAAAAGAAATGTGACTTATCACCGTTTTTCACACTTACAACTGTCAAGCATCCCCATGATCATTTGATCAAAATTCAGATTGCTGGCAACTGGTTCATATTTATGACCTTTATTGTGTCTCAGTCTCATGTTGCAGCCTTCTGACAAGCAAAGACAATCAGGAGGCCAGATTCACTTAACAACCAGGTTACTAGCTTATCAGCTGCAGTGATTCACTTAACAAATGGGGCAAGGTCATAAAATTTTGGCTCAATTTCAAAAAGAAAAAAAAACAATGCAGCTTATTGACTACCAGTGGACTGGAAAAGAGCTAATGTGATTCCAATCTTCAAAAGTGGGGTGGAATGAATCTTGGATACTACAGACCGATCAGTGTCATTTCAATGCCTAGGAAGTTCCAGGAAAAGATAATTAAGCAATGGATCTGCGAACATCTAGAAACAAGCAAAGCTAATATTAGAAGCCAACAAGGTTGTGTCCAAAACAGATCCTGCCAGGCAAACCTTAGGGCATTCTTTGACCAAGTGACTAAATTAGTGGATCAGGAAAATACAGTGAAAATAAACTACTTAGATTTTGGTAAGGCATTTGACAAAGTAAATCAGAGCTACTTCTTGTCGGACAGACAGCATCACCATCAGATGGATTTATAACTGGCTGACCAATCATATTCAATGTTTAATCCTCAATGGAACTACAACTACATGGAGGGAAGCATGCAGTTGGGTACCTCAAGGTTCTGTCTTGGGCCTGGTACTTGTTAACACTTTCATAGATGATTTAGATAAGGGAATAGAAGGGGAATTCATCAAATTTGCAGATGACTAAACTGGGGGGAATAGCCAACACTTGAAAATAAATAAGCTCAAGATCCAGAAGGTCCTTGAGAGATCTGAACACTGGGCCCTATCCAGCAAAATGCAATTCAGTAATGAGAAAAGTAATGTTTTACACTTCAGCAAGCAAAAAAAAGCACAAATATATATATATAAAATAGGTGGTACCTAGCTTAGCATCAGGAACTAATAGATCTTGAAGTCTGCTTGAATATGAGCCTGCCATTCATTGAACCACTTAAGAATGAGCCAGCCATATTGGTTAAGACCACATTGGGAATACCGTGTCCAGTTTTGGTCACCATGATATTAAAAAGGTGTTGAAACTCTAGAAAGTACAGAGGAGAGCAATAAAGATCATTAGGGGACTGGAAGGTGAAGCATGTGATGAATGGTTAGAAGAGCTATATAGGTCTAGTCTAATGAAGAGAAGGAGTAATAGTGGCACGATGGCAATCTTCCAATATTTGAAGAGTGTCATAGAGAATAAGGGCAGAGAGGGCAGTAAATGATGTAATTTTTTTAAGAGAGGTTCAACCTAGACCTAAGAAATTTACTGTCAATGAGAATTATTTTTCCCCATTTATATTTTATTTAGTTTTCAAAATTTAAAAACGTGAACTAAAACTTTGTACATCATTATATCAATATCTTTTACATTTCCTGATCTTTCTATCTACACATTTCTTTCATTATACAGTTTCAACTTAATATATAAATAAATATAGATAGATATGAATATAGATATAAGTATTTACATAGTTTCTTATTCTTTACCTAATTGCCATTTTGATTTCTTTTTATTCTTAAACCATTCATACCAAGACTTCCAGACATTATAATATATCAACTTTTCTTTGTCTCTTAATTTCATTGTTAGTCTGTCCATCTCTGCACAGTCTAAAATGTCAGTGAGAATTAATTAGTGGAATGGCTTGTATCCAGAAGTTGAGGATGCTCCAACACTGCAGGTTTGAAAGAAAAGATTGGACAGCCATTTGTCCATGATGATATAGGTTCTTCTGCTTGATCAGGGGTTGGACTAGAAGACCTCAATAGGTGCCTTCCAACTCTGTTATTCTGTATTCTACCTTAGATAGCAAAGTATCCTGGTCTGAATTTGAACTATTATTAGTAAGGTGAATTAAGATGAAGAATCTGATTATCATAAAATTGGACAATAGAAAATAAAAAACCCCAAATATAAAGACAGGAATTGATGCTAAACATTTGAACATAACTCAGATCATTGGTGCAATGCTTCTGGAAAAATGTAACAACATTCAAAAATAAGTTCTAATTAGCAAAAGCTTTTTTGCAGGTTATTGCAGTATGATATGAGTCATAGAACTGAGAACGTAATTTAGCAAAATTGCAGACTTCAAGCAGTGAAAAACACAATATCTGAAATTAAAAGAAGGTGAAATGTAAAAGGATCACCCACAAAGAATGTCTATGTTTTGAATCAGATAAACATCAAAAGGCACTGAGTTAGTTTTATCAAAGAAATTAAGAATGTTCAGTCTGCTATCTGAGGAAGGAACGAAGGAGGGAGGGAAGGAAGGAAGGAAGATAAATAGATCTTGGTATCATAATTCCATATGCATGTTTGCAGTAACTTTATGATTATGCACAAAAATCAGGATTCTGCTTGACTGCAGGGAGGATATTTGGCAAATGGTAAAAACTCATTTGCCTTCTGACTGAGAATTCAGTTGCCTTGAGAACAAATAATACACATAAATTGGTAAATTGCATATACTGTATTAGGTGTAACATACTAGAAGTGTGTATTTTGTAAAGCAAACCTAGCTGTGTAAATATCAGAGAAAAAGCATCCAGGCTTCTGGTCTGTGGTTTGTATCATAACTTAAATGTAACCTTGTCACGAGATATAAGAAAGGAATGAGAGAAAGAAAAAGCAGAAGGCTATCATTTTGTCTTTGGCCTTGCCCATCTTCACAGGAAACTTTTATGAGAGCATGAGAATTAGGCCTGGGCCTATCTAACCAGTATTCTGCCTTTGAGACTGTCCTTCAGTCCACAAATAAGAGATCAAGGTGCCCATTGTTGCACCTGTGCCCCTTAAATAGAGATGAACTTGGGGTGGTCTTCAAAAATTTTAGCAAAGGGTTCTCTGCCCAGTTGCTGGGTGGGCGTAGCTATGGTGGGCATGGCCTAGTCAGCCTCCTGCACCACATTGGGGGGCTATTTTACCTTTCCTGGCCTCCAGAAACTTTACTCGAGCCTCTGAGAGGGCGAAAATAGCCTATTTCCGGCCTTCCCGAACTTCCAGGAGACCCAGTTTTCACCCTCCCCGAGCCTCCGTGCACACCCTGCACTTAACTGCATCCAAAACGGGCCACATGGGGACTCCAAGGAGGGGAGGGGTGGGGTGGGCAGGGCCAGCCAGGAGTGGGATTTGGGGTTTCTCTGAACTGCACAGAAACTTAGCTAGGGGCTCTCCTGAACCTCTGTGAACTCCCAGCAGCCCTGTTCCCATGGCTGGAGACTGCATCCAATGATCAAAGTCAATAGTCACTGGTAGACCTGACCATTAGGAATTTATCTAGTCCCCTTTGAAGTCATCTAAAATCATGGCCAGTATCACATATGTGGCATATTCCATAAGTTGGTCACATACTTTGTGAAGAAATATTTCCCTTTCACAGTCTTAAATTACAAAGCATAAATTTCAAGGAAATGTTTCTTTTTATGGAAAAAGGTATTCTTTTGTGTTAAAATAAGGGTCTTGAACAGTATAGCTCCTTTTACTCTTCGTTCCTTTTCTTAGCTTTCCTCCAAAAATTTTGGCCTAGGACTGATCTGTACTTGTCAGCCACATGGAAATCCTATATATAGACCATAAAAAGTAAAGATGTTAAGCCATGAAAACATAAAGCAATACGTTCATTCCCTCCCAACCCCCCCCCCCCCAAATAAAATAGCTTTTTAAACATCGTATCACTGGGCAGCACAAATATTTGTAAACTGAAAATAAAAAAAAATCCTAGAAATTTTTGAGCTAGTTTACATTTAGAATTAAAATGCAGTAGGTTTTTTTTTTCCTACCTGGGGAGAAGCAACATGGTATTCTATGGAGGTGGAGAGAGGGGGTCTCACTTGGGTGTGCAGAGATGTTGCCAGCACTGGTGATATTTAGGAGCAGAAGTTTTGCTCATGTAGAACGTTCAGAAAAAGCACAAATTCCTAATTCTTTTCAGATGGCTTGGTTCTCCATTGGGCCTGGGAAATGTCATGCCATCAGATGCGCCCTACTTGGCCACCTGGAAAAGGGTGTACAAATGGTGTCAAAAAAGCCCAAATTGGGAATTTTAAACCTGAGTCAGGTTAGTCAGTTAATTAAAAGTATACTTCTCTTGCCAAGTGTGAATCTTCTTTCAGACCTTCCATGCTGCCAGCCAGCTCCCATCTTCTCTTTTCTTTCCCAAGTCTGCCCCAGTCCTCCTCTACCCCAGCAAGGCTCGCTGCTATTGAGCAGCTATCTTTCAGAACTTTTCTGTATTTCCACAGAATGTCACAAGGAATGCCATTACCTGTAGTATTCTGAGCCTTGCCCATGTGGACTCATCACTGCATCCTAAAAGTTATATACTACTTCAGTATAATCTTCATTCTTGTTAGAAATTCTGTTTATATGGTATGTCCTACAGAACAAACAAAATGCACTGTCACCATGTGCTTTGCTGCTTAACTGCAACAGAAAACAGGAAACTTTACTCAGAATAAAAAGACAGTATATACCATAAGTGCAAATTTATAAATATTGCCCTCAACTGTTGTTTCTAGTTGATGCATAAAATACATTAACATGCATTCCAACAATTCTTTATTCTAATGCTGATGTCATTGGTCCTTTGTGTTGTATTTAATTTTATTTGCGCTGTAACAAAACGAGTGTCAATGCTGCAAACGAACAATGTAAGGAAAAAAAGATGCCTTGTCTCCTATCTCCCACCAGCTGAAATTCCTTGGCTGATTGGATCTGCAATAGACCCCTTCTGGCAACACAAATAGGGTAGGCCAATCCCATTGGGGAGAGATGGTATCATAGATAACCTGGACCCATATATATATGACTTTTAAGGCAATAACTAACACTTGAATGGCACTTGGAAACAGATTGACAGTGTAGCTCATGTAATAGTTACCTAGGCATCTCCAAAACTGTCCACACTGCTGCATTCTGGACCAATTGTAGCTACTGAATACTCTTCAAGGGTAGTCCAATGTAGAGCATGTTGCAATAATCCAAGTAAGAATGGACAAAGTGTGAGTGACAGTGCAGGGCCTCATGATCCAGGAAAGTGATACAATTGGTAAACCACATGAAATTGTGCGAGCAATATTGCTATTATTCATGATCATTGGAGGGAAATAAGTTCATTGACTTGTGAATAATTTGCACATGTTTCTTTGTTTCTTCGATTTTCCTTGGCTTAGAGTTTTCTTCTCACAGAGATGGTCTAGATCAGGGGTCACCAACCTTTTGGATCTCAGGAACCACCAAACTCATAATTTTAAAGGCCCAGTCCCACTGCACTTAAGGATGCAAAGAGGATGTAAAATGTTAAAAAAAGCTTGCCATCCATTGGAAAACGCTATGCATCTGTTGTGTACTCATTGCATATGTGTTTCATACGCTCTATCCGTTGACCATCCCTCCACTGCGATTTCATCCGCGCAAGAAGTTTTGAGCTGCACAAAACTTTGTGAACGGATGAACTTTCCGCCATGTACGATGTAAATCCATGACATACGAGCAACAAACGTTCTATGTCAATTATCATCCGTTAAACGTTCGCTGTATCCTCTGCATCCTCTGGGCATCCTCGCAACTCACATCTGCTGTAGCTGAAAATGGAAAGAGGGAGGAAAGAAAAGGTACATGGAACGTTTATACATCATTAGTAGCATGGAAATAGAAAGGATGCGCAGTGAACGGTTTGCATCCGATATACATCCGTGCGGCATCCACTTTCTTTCCTTTAGGTGTATGTGATGCATCCGCTTCATCCGCTATGTGTCCGCTTCGCAATTATCCCCCGTAACCCCTTTGGAGGTGTCATCCCCTTAGATCCGCTTTCATCCGCTAGGCTTCTGATGAACATCCATTTAACATCCCTGCTACATACTACCCACGTCCGTTCTTTTCCGTTCTGTTTATGCAAATTTTCACCACTTTTTGGAGCGGATGACAACGGATGGAGCCACCCCCGAAATTTTGCTAGTCCACTGTGTCCTTTATGCATACGTTTTGCATCTGTCGGCCAGTGGGACCGGGCCTTTAATCCCTCAGATCAGAGACTCTAGGAAAATCCAAAAAAAAGTCTTCAGGAAAATTTGCCACTCGATTTTCCTACCAATTGATCATTCTTTATTTGGGATATCGTCTCCAGCTCCGTAATTAGGGAGAGAGAGAGAAGAAGAAGGAAGGGAGAGGGAGAGGGAGAGGGAGGGAGACTGACATGGCTTCATGCAAGGAAAGCAGCAGAAGCAGCAGAAATCTTTCTTTCTCTCACCCAAACTCTGCCAGAAATGAGTCTTTGTTGGCACAGCCTCTTGGAGCAGGATGCCTTGCAGGGTCTCAAAAACTCATTTCTGGTGGAGTTTGAGACAGAGAAAGAAAGACTTTAGTTGCTTTCCTTGTGTGCAGCCAAAAGCAGAAGAAGAAAGAAGCAGAAACAAGCAGTCCAGTGGCCAGGCAAGGCAAGTGGGGCAAGTTCTCCCCCTCCGCCCTTCCCCCCCCTCCACTCACTACTTCATGTTCGCAATGCAAGCAACACAAGCCTTGTGTTCCTGCGGGCCATGTGGGCGGTGCAGCCTTGTGTTCCTGCGCAGCATGGATTAATTGCTTTGGGGGTTGTTTTGAGGGTGACATTTCTCTGCAGACCACCAAAATTTTCTCAGACCACCAGTGATCCCCGGCCCACTGGTTGGCGACCACTGGTCTAGATCATCTTTTTACCCTTTTCCTGGAAAAGCAGAAAAGATAGTGAAAGGCTGGAGGTTAAGAAAATTTATAATTCTCTTATACTACTTTAATGCCTCTGGTTGTTTGATTTCATGGATAATAGTCAGTGGTATTGTGTGAAAGGACACATGCTATTTGAAAATGGCCTCCATTTCATTTTTTGAAGCACCCAGTCGAGCTTGCCATTTCAATCACTTGCCTCTGTGACTAATAATAGTAATGAAATAATTTCTTCTTTTATTTAAATATTACATGTTCTACATTTCTGAAATTGCACCCTAGTCCACATATAGGCTTTACTGCAAAACCCTGAAATTTACATACTGTTGATTACTTAACATAGAATTTAGCCTATTGCTTTCTAACTATTTTGTAATTTTGTGAGTTTTAATTGGTTCTAATGAAATATTTTTAATTCCAGTGGAACAGGGTAACTAGAAACATTTTACAACTACCTGACTTGCTTTAAGATTATTAATTTTTCTGACGGCTTTCATGATCTTCTGAATGGCAATTTTTCTGGGATGGTGACATGATCCACAGGAAAAAATTTCTCACATGCATGTTAAGGTGAAGTACATTGCTACTACAGGCAGCCCTTATTTAACAACTGCCTCGTTCAGTGACTATTCATTCATGATGGTGATGAAAAAATAACTTTGCAACCAGTTCTCGCAGTTATGACCTCCATAGGTCTGTGAAACAAAGTTGAAGTAAAATTATAAGTACAGTCACAGTTTTGTTTAGTTGCTTAACTACCAACGTACCGGTCCCCATTGTGGTCATTAAACAAGGATTACTTACAGATGTTTTGAGTTTGGAAATCGTTGAATTGGCTTGGCTCTTAGAGTCCCACAGGCCAGTGTTTCTGATTTTTTTTTAATTCTTTGTCCCACTTTGCAAGATTCTACTGTCAGTAATTCCTGATAGCAGGTAGTTTATAGGGAAGGACAAATTTTCCTAATTAATTAGTGATAAAATTTAATTCATGATAATTAAAAACAAGAGTCTGGTCCTGTTCTTGTGAGTCCTGATTGAAATCTCAAGCCATTTATGAAGTCACTGGCTTGGTTCTCCAAGTATGGATTCTAAATTAACCAAGCACTTTGCTGAAAGGTTGCAAAATTCTGGGAGACGCTTATCCTGACTGCAGAATGCAAGGTGAGATTTATATATTTACAATAAAACTGAGAATGGATTCTTTCCCCTGCACTTTTTCAACAATACAGAATGAAAATATTAGGCTGCATTTCCAAGGGTCATTTTGTCAAGTCATGGAGCAGCAGCCTTGCATTAGGACAAGGGTCTTCAAACTTGCCAAGTTTAAAACTTGTGCACTTCAACTCCCAGAATTCCTGAGCTAACATGACTGGAGGAGGAATTCTGGGAGTTGAAGTCCACAAGTCTTAAAGCTGTCAAGTTTGAAGACCCCTGCATAAAGGGAACAACATTGGTTGGATATGGAGCATCGGGCATGGAAAGTGCTGGTTTAAGGTGAGAAAGACAAACTTTTTATATCAGTGCATTTTTATTGCTCTTATTTAAAAAAGATCTATGATTGTGATCACATTTTTAAATTCCCTTCTGAATAAAGTTCTTCCATTTGCCACTCCTAGAGTACTGCGTCCAGTTTTGGTCACCACATTATTAAAATGATGTTGAGACTCTAGAAAAAGTACAGAGAAGAGCAACCAGGATGATTAGGGGACTGGAGGCTAAAACATAGAATGAACAGTTGCAGGAACTGGGCTTGGCTAGTCTAGTGAAGAGAAGGACGAGGGGAGACATGATAGCAGTCTTCCAATATTTGAGGGGCTGCCACAGAGAGGAGAAAGGGGTCAAGCTATTTTCTAAAGCATCTGTAGGCTAGACAAGGAATAATGGATGGAAACTGAACAAGGAGAGATTCAACCTGGAAATAAGGAGAAACTTTCTGACAGAACAATCAACCCATGGAACAGAAGTTGCCCTCGGAAGTTGTGGGAGCACTATCACTTGAGACTTTCAAGAAGAGATTGGCCTGCCATCTGTCAGAAATGGTGTAGGGTCTCCTGCTTGGACGGTGGGTTGGACTAGATGATCTACAAGGTCCCTTCCAACTCTGATTGTTATCTGTTATCTGTTAATACCATCTGTGAAACCAAATTTGCTATGGATTCATTTTCTTGATTTAAAATGGGAAAAACAACAGGAATAGTGGTACTAGTGCAAAAAATGTTAGCTGTGGGATGTTTGGGAGAGAGAGAAATGATAGAATTGAACTGAACATCATTTCTCATGCGCGATTACTTGATTCAGCACAAGAAGAAAAATGACTCCTTCTATCCTGAGCCAAGTTTCTATTTGTCACAGAAAATACATGGAATAAATGATACCTTGTTTTCCCTGAAATTAGAGTTAATGTGCCAGATGTACATGCAAACTGATGCAGAGGCCACCCAGGTTCTTTTATAACTTGTTGTTCAAAGAAAAACTGACCCTTGCAGTCTTCATGTCCTGGACTTCAATCAGGGACGGGATTCTACCGGTTCGGATCGGTTCTATAGAACCGGTTGTTATGATTCTGTGCAGTTTGAAGAACTGGCAAATTGTGTTCCTGGCTGGCCCCTCTTCTCTCCACCCTCCCCTCCCTGCCCAATCAGGCCTTATCACACATGTGTGATGTCGCACACGTGCCCGACATCGTTGACTGCATTCTCCCAAGCACAGTCACTCCTTAAAGTATTTCTTCTTTTTTCCTTCCTCCCAATGATCAGCTGTTCCTATGATCAGCTGATTCCCCTCACTGTCTTACTGCTTCACCCAGGAGGCTTCCCTGAATGTAAGGAGGCAAAAAGGCGTGTGTGTTTGTGTGTGTGTGTGTGTAGGTCCAAAACAAAGGGGGGGGGGTTTGCCAAAAAAAGAAGATGCCATGCCTACCCAGTCACATGGCCATGCCCACCTAGCCATGCCCACAGAACCGGTTGTTAAAAAGGTTGAATCCCACCCCTGACTTCAATCATTAATCAGCTTTTACATAGTTGGAACTCTGGTATATAAGACAGTGTTTCTCAAACTTAGCAACTTTAAGAAGCATGGACTTCAACTGTATGGAAGTGAAGCCACATATCTTAAAGTTGCTAAGATTGGGGAACACTGGTGTAGGCATAAGAACCATAATTTCATATCTGGAGTGCTGCATATCCATGAGGTATGCCTGAGCAGCAATGGAAAACCATCTCTTTCAACTTGTGCATGCAATGAAACAACTGTGGAGGTAATCATATCACACATCTGGAAGTTTGGCATTTATTTGTTCCCTCATAGTCTAAATTTTGCTTAGGAGAAGAATGGACTGAAAAGCTGCCTTTTGCTTTTTCATAAATGATACGCCCTGACAATGCACACTGTTTTCAAAATGTTTATGAATAAAAACATACATTTAAAAAAGAGAGAATGGACTGGGTGGGCCTGGGCTGGGCTGGAACAGAACGGAACAGAACAGAATGGAATGGAGCCAAGCTGAGCAGAACAGAACAGAATTCTTTATTGGCCAAGTGTGATTGGACATACAAGGAATTTACCTCTGGTGCATAACCTCACAGACTACATATAAACACTGAGTAATGCTGTAGGTCATAGATCATAAATCATAGTTATAATAATTAATCATAAATTACAAACAACAGCTGATAAATCATAATATACCAATAGGAGAAGATAGGAAAGATATGAAGATGAGAAAATGTGAGAAATGAGACAGTGCTGTGGGAATTAAGTGTTCAGCAGAATGATGGCACGGGGAAAAATTATCTTTGTGTCCAGTTGTTTTGGCATGCAATGCTCTACATCGGTGTCCTGAGGGGAGAGGTTGAAATAGATTATGTCTAGGATGTGAGAGGTCTGTAGATCTTGTCATTGTAAGATGCTAACTTAGAATAAAGACACTATTAGTAAAACTGTATATTATCTTTTGTCTCCTTAGTAGGCTCCTTAAACCCTAAAGATCTAACAGACCCTAAAGATTCAAGAGTGTTGAACCTAATTAGTCCTTGAATGGCAGTCCAATAAGAAATTCTAGAGCTAAAAAAAGACAATAACTAACCATCCCTGTATTGTTGCCAAGAAAACAACATGGTTGTATTCATGATATTAACAAAAGCTGAGCTCTCAACTCCACTCAACACACAGGAGCCTTTTTCTCCTTGAGCTGATATGTTGCATATCAGGAACAGTTCGTTCTGACTTAGGCTTCCCAAAACAGCCCAAATCTGAGTCCTCGTCCTGATAAGCCCCTTTTATTTGATTTACAATGAATTTCCTCTCCAACAAAGTCCTGGCCAACAGTCTTTCACAATAGTTCCCATTTACAAATCTTTATCACGCTTGGAGAGGGGCCAGGTTTATATCTTTCAGATGCCGCAATACTTGGCAAGCATGCCGGAATGAACTAATTGTCTCCTGCAAAGCCTCACTCCCCTTTAGCTCCTCTTTTATTTCCTAGGGGAGGGGCCATTCACTGTCCCACCTGTGGCTTTACTCCCAAGTTGGCTCTTGTTCCTCAGCTGTTCTCTTCGTCTGGCAACTCTGCACATGTGCACTGTCATGCCTCTGTCAGAATCTGATTCAGAGGGGAAGGCTGAGCAGCTGACAAGCAGTGGGCGTATGGTTCCATTGGTTGTGGAAGAAACTGGGGAGGGACACAGTCCAGCTGGGCAGAGCAGGGGAGAGGTAAAGCAAGGCAGAGGAAATTTGAAAGCAGACCCAGGCCCACCCCCTCTTCATCCTAGGGCATGCAGGGAGGAATGGAGAAGGGAGCAATGTTAGTTGCGTAGCTTACAGGGGAGGAAAGGGCCCTGATTCCCTTCATTAGATGCAGCTGGGAACACAGTTAAAAAGGAAAGCTACTCACAGCAACTTGTTGGAAGCAAATTGTGAGTTATCTGTTATTGTCGAGGCTTATTTGGACTCCTGGTGTCTTCCCAACTGGGTGTGTTTTGTTGGCCTTTCAAGTCTGCAATTCCTTATCCTGCCGTATCAAGTTAATTTCTGCAGTGTGGTTTGTGTGGATTTTTGTTTACAGTTTGTATGTACTTTGTTTTCAGACTGAATTTCCCCACTTAAAGACTATTCTTGGGAGAGTTTTTTCTCCAAGTGAAGGTTACCTGGACATTGGGGGCAAAGTTGGAGATATTAAAGGGACTCTTCTTACTTATGTGACTGTGTTGCCTTTGTTCCATGCCCGGGTCATCACACACACACTGGGAACAGGCTCTAGTTGTTCTTCTGCCTCACTAACTGTCTGACTCTGAACTGTCCGACAGCTGATAATTGTCAGATGGCCATGGTCTCTGACACAGAGAGCTCATCCTCAGGCTCCTGGACTGGCCCATGCTCCTCCTCAACCTCCTCACTGTCTGAATCTGCTGCTAGTTGCACTGGCTGCTGTTGGGCCACAACACAGTTCCACGTAAAGTTTGTGCTTCACTCTGAATTGGCTCTGGATCCGTCAACTGTGTGACATTGGCTTTGTCAGTTTACTGCTGGTTCACTTGGATTGCATCGCACACTCCCAAAATAGCTCCTTTTCCCTGGTCAACTTGTCAACAACCTGTTCTTTCACTGGTGGTAACTCTGACCTCACCTTACTCCTGGATCCCTTCATTCTGTCATGAACTATTCAGTCATTGTAGCATTGCTTTCAGTGTTTCTAGTTTGACAAAAATAAAAATGCTCAAGACAGGTACAAACTGTTTTTAAAGCTTTTGGGCGGGGAAGGGGTAGAATTATGGTTATGTGGAGTGCTCTTACACTAAATTATTGATATTCTAAGCAAATTTGTGGAGATGTAATAGGTACTTTCATAATATTAGAAAACTGAAGTAACTTTCAGATATAGATACAGCCAAATGACAATTTTCATTTTAATGGAGCATAACTAGTAGATTAAAACTATGTCACCAATCAGCACCCATGTCCACAGCTCTCATGTTATTGCAAGTATGCAGTATTAAAGGTATCTGGTGCACCTAGTAAATAATTAAACAACAAAAACAGAATTTTAAAAAGCACATATAAACTACAGTAGTTATTACATTGGGTAAGAAAAAATTACTGAGTAAATTTCTTATCTATCTTATATTCTGATTTCAGAAAACAAGATACATTGTTAAAATAAAAATATTACTTTTATGATAAATGTGGAAATGAGAAAGATGGGCCAGGGAGAAACCTCCCAAAATTTAGGTCATACAGAGATGCTGGGAGTCCATTGGGTCTGCAGGCCACGTGACATGGAAACCAGGAAGGTTGAAGGTTGGTACATATGAAGAATCCCAGATTGTAGAAAGTTGTGTTATGGGACTCATTTACCCAGATTAGCCATAAATTCTATTTTATTACTCAGTATGTTTGGACAGATGCAAGTCGATCTTTGTTCACCAGAATGTATGTCCAATTAAATATATATATATAGATGAGATGAGATTCTGCTGAAACGTTGCTACAACTTTAACAGAACTACAA
>BLBF01000022.1:3297992-3322612 GCA_015471245.1 Laticauda colubrina | reverse complement strand
AGTATTTCACCTAAAACAGTTAGGGTGAACAATGTTATCCCTAACATGAGCAATAGAAGTTATGGGGAAAAAAAAACAGATATACTATCACTAGAACATCTTCAAAGGCCCTTCCAAACTTATTATTCTATGTTCTGTGCCAGTGGTAGGATTCAATTTTTTTTCCTACTGGTTCTCTTGGTATGGCTTGGTGGACATAGCTTGGTAGGTGTGGCAAAATCTCCATTCCCACCCCACTCCAGGGGAAGGATACTGCAAAATCTCCATTCCCTCCCCACCTCACTCACCTGCTTTCCAGCTCCGTTCTCCTGTGCAGGGCAACCAAAGAAGAACCAGCCAATCAGCTGAGACTCAGGAGGCAGAGAGCAGATGGGGGCGGGGCCAATCAAAGGTGGTATTTGCCGATTCTCCAAACTACTCAAAATTTCTGCTATCGGTTCTCCAGAACTGGTCAGAACCTGCTGAATGCCACCTCTGTTCTATGCTTTTACTTCAATTGATCTCCTAGCATTTACTGAAATTTATTTCTTTGCAACAGCAATAGCTTTGTCATTTTTCCCCCTTTTTTTCAAACAGTTAGCCATGTTAGCTGCTGAAGCTTAAAATTTAGCATATTGTAGCACAATTTTGTATGGATGACAGTGAATATAACCAGAGAGATGAAAACACACACATAAACACAATAGCAGTTGATAAAATTCAAAAAAGAGATATGAACATCATACACAGATATTTGCAGTTTACAACATGAGGCTATTAACACATGTCAATTTATTTTTAAAACTTAACTGATTTTAATTTTTTTTTAAAAAAATTTATGATTAAATCAGTATTCTTGTGTTAAGAATTAATAAACCGTGATCATGAAAAAAATCTGAGAACAAAAATATCCTGCAGCATCCCAATTTTTAAAATGATGCTATTTTTGATGTCGGATTTTTGCCTATTTGTCTTTTGCAGATAAGGGGTGGGAAAATGATTTAATAATTGTGTATTAGGGCCCTGCTGATGACTAATACAAAATGGAAGATGAACAAAGATGGGTGTGCATGAGTGCATAAGAATGACATAAATGACATTCTCAGTTTCCCTATCTTGTTGTCAGAGCAGCTGTCATCTGGGAAAGTAAGTAAAGCTTACTAGGATTATTAGTACATTTAATTTTTCATATAAAATTTATTTCTGTGCTCTAGTTTTCTTCATTTCAGGATATTAGTTTTGTTGAAATTTGTTGTTGCTACTGGAAACAACTGAGAGTCAGAAATACTCTGGGGTTCTACTAGTTTGTCTTGATCTATTCGGATCATTCCTGACTTAATGCATCTCTTTCAGCAAGGTAAATTTAATAAGTATTTGGTTTCTTCCATGTTGTTATCCATTTAATATTTTTTTTTTAAATCCCTTGACTTTAATAGGCAAAGTACAATATATAGTACATATGGATCTTCATTAAGCTACCTGTAATGGATTTGGGCAAGGAAAGTTGCTGAATTAGAATAACTCCTCTGAAGATCTGGTATTAAGGGGTCTATGACTATCTTCCACAGCCAACTCACCACAGCCAACTTGCTGCAGAACAGTTTGCCACAACCAACTCGCTACAGGACAACTTGCTGTGGGACAAGAGTTACACTAATATCAAAGAAATGGTGGAATAGAATCGTTGTAGAAAGGATGCAAAAGGAAGAGCAGAATAAAATGTGAATGGTGAAAATCAAAATATTTTTAATGTATTTTAAACAATTAAATAGAATTGTTACATTATCCTGCAGCAGATTGTCCCATGGCGAGTTGGCCATGGTGAGTCAGCTGTGGTGAGTTGGCCATGGTGATTTGGCTGTGGTGAGTTGGCCATGGTGTTTTGGCCATGGTGAATTAGTCATGGCAAGTTGGCCATGGTGAGTTGGCCGTGGTGAGCTATTTGTGGTGAGTTGGCTTTGGTGAGTTGCCCATGGCGAGCTGGCCGTGGCAAGTTGCCCATGACAAGTTGCCCATGGTGTGTTGGCCATTGGTGAGTTGGCCGTGGTGAATTGGCTGTGGTGAGTTGGCCATAGTGAGTTGGCCGTGGCGAGTTGGCCATGGTGAGTTGACCATAGTGAGTTGCCACTTCCAGCATGTGTGCCATAGGTTCACCATCACTCACTTAGACTTATCTACCACTTTATAGTGCTTTACAGCCTCTCTAAACAGTTTATAGAGTCAGCCTCTTGCCCCCAACAATCTGAGTCCTAATTTTACCCACCTCGGAAGGATGGAAGGCTGAGTCAACCTTGAGCTTGGTGGGATTTGAACTGCCAAATTGTAGGCAGCTGGCTGCAGAAATAGCTTGCAGTATTGCACTCTAACCACTGTGCCACATATTCTGTCAGTGTACATAAAAAGAAAAGATACATTCGTCAAGAATCATAAGGTACAAGACTTAATGATAGTCATAGGGTTATATAGTCATCGGGTATATAATATATAGTATATAGTTGTAGATACAAGTAGGCAAATCATACTAGGAAACAGTCAATATAAATCGTAAGGATACAAGCAACAAAGTTACAGTCATACAGTCACAAGTGAGAGGGGATGGGAGACAAGGAGTGATGAGAAGATTAATAGTAATAGTAGTGTAGACTTTGTAAATGGTTGGACAGTTTTGAGGGACTTACTGGTTTAGCAGAGTGATGCCATTCAAGCAAAAAACTGTCTGTGTCCAGTTGTTCTGATGTGCAGTGCTCTATAGCTTTGTTTTGAGGACACTTCAAGCAAAGTCAATGGGGAAGCCAGATTTACTTAATAACCCTGCTATTAACATAACAGCTGGAGTGATTCACTTAACAATGGTGAAAAGAAAGGTTGTAAAATGGGACAAAATTCTCTTCAAAAATGTTTTGCTTAGCAACAGAAATGTGGGATTTGTTAGTCAAGGACCCCCTGTGATGCACAGAAACACACATATTTGATTCCTGCATGGCTGCTTTTTGTTGTCCTAACTTTCTCCAGCCAGATGACCATCTTCTATCCAGAGATAAATCTCAGCAACATAAGAACTATCAAAGTGGACTATGTCTTATCAGCTACATATGGTGAACAGAACTCTCTGTACAAGATTGATGGTTCTCTTCATTTTCATAGGGACAGCGGTGAATAAGCAGCACAGAATTATCTGGATATTAGTTCTTCCAAAGAATTAGGACTTTTCATCAACACCAGATGCAATGTTTCTCTTTTCCTTCCATTGAAGACTTGTATATTACACGAGTCAAAAAGAGGGCTGTGAAAATATTTACAGGCCCCTCACATCCTGGACCTAAACTATTTCAACTCCTTCCCTCAAAATGACACTATAGAGCACGACATCAGAATAACTAGACACAAGAACAACTTTTTCCTGAATGCTATCATTCTACTAAACAAATAATTCCCTCAAAACTGTCAAACTATTTACTAAGTCTGCATTACTATTACTATTAACTCTCCTGTCCTTCCTTTCACCCATCCCTCCCATTTATGACTGTATGACTATAGCTTTGTTGCTTGTATCCTAATGATATTTATTGACTGTTTCCTAGTATGATTTGATTATTTATTGTATCCTATGGCTATTATTAATTGTTGTACCATATGTTTCTTGATTCTTGACGAATGTATTTTTTCTTTTATGTACACTGAGAGCTCCAGGCTTACTCAACCTTCCATCCTTCTGAGGTAGGTAAAATGAGGTCCCAGATAGTTGGGGGTAATATGCTGACTCTGAAAACTGATTAGAGAGGGCTGTAAAGCACTATAAAGCGGTATATAAGTCTAAGTGCTGTTGTTATTGCTATGTGCACCAAGACAAATTCCTTGTATGTCCAATCACACTTGGCCAAGAAAGAATCCTTTCTTTCTTTCTTTCTTTCTTTCTTTCTTTCTTTCTTTCTTTCTTTCTTTCTTTCTTTCTTTCTTTCTTTCTTTCTTCTATTTATCTATACGTGCTACTCCCAGTTTTGCTTAGTGGAAGAACATCCCCCTGCCAACCTGCTATCATGCAGGGCAGTTTGTGGATAATTTGTGATCAACTGGCGGTGTCAAGATTTGAAATTACTTTTAAAAGTATCACAAGGATTTTTGTTGAGTGTGAAGGATTGCTGATGGTTCTCCTTTTAAAATTGAAGAAGAGATTTGACAGAGCAAGAAAAGAAAGGAAGGAAACTTGCCTGAGGTATTAAGATAATAATTCTGATATATTCACCTGAGAGTTTCTGGTGGCTTCTGTGAACATTTATTCCAATTTCTTGGCCAGCAATGCTTGTCTCAGCAGCAAGTGCTCAAAATCACAATAGTGAAATAAAAGAAGGAATATTGAGATTTCATAATGGGGACAATAACATGTTCTTGTGAGATTTGGCATTTTTCTTGGAAATCCAAGGATTTCCAGGTGGTGCGTTAAAAAGGTCTGTAACCAGATCTCCAACTTTAACAAGAATAATATACAGCAGCAATTTTTTGTGGTTCGAGAAATGGTTGTTGCTATGCACTAGATGAAGATACAATATCTTGGGCAGAAGTGAGAGAGGCAAAACCATTTGCAGAATCAGTGTGAATATAAATTATCCCACTATCTATTGTTTATTCTATTCATTATTTCAGGGAAGCTGCCCAGATGATAAACTAATACATTAATGTTTATTAAAATAATCATGTTTTGTGTAATCATTTTAGAATGTCTTATGTTGTATAAGTGAAGTCACATTCTCCCTTTTGCATTTTCTATCAGCTTTCCCTAAGAATTAAATTCTTAGGATTTTAAGAAGGACCAATACTAAGTTTGCTCTCTGTTCTGTTAAAGGCATTGGATTGCTCCTTAAATTAATAGGCATTTCTGCAAATTGCATAATTTTAACAGTCTTGTTGACACTCTGCTGGGTTTTCATTGGGTTTTCACAATAACATAACACAGCTATGATGAAATTTCTGCTAACTAACAAAGGTTCTTCATAGCTTTTTAATGTAATCAAACAGGTTTCTCAACTAATTTTTCTGGATTGTTAGACTATATTTCCAATGATTGGGCCAGTTGGGTTCTCTTTTTAGGATGTCTGTACAGTAGCTAAGATGCTGAGCTTGTCAATCAGAAAGATCAGCAGTTTGGTGGTTCAAATCCCTAGCACTACGTAACGGAGTGAGCTCCCATTATTTGTCTCAGCTTCTGCCAACCTAGCAGTTCAAAAGCATGTAAAAATGCAAATAGAAAAATAGGGCCCACTTTGGTGGGAAGGTAACAGCGTTCCATGCGCATTCAGTCTTTAGTCAGGCTGGCCACATGACCACAGAGACGTCATCAGACAATGCTGGTTCTTTGGCCTTGTAACAGAGATGAGTACTTCCCCCTAAAGCCGGAAATGACTAGCATGTATGTACAAGGGGAACCTTTAACTTACACATATGATGCTTTGTTGTTGACTGAGAACAATTTACAGCAAAGAGAAGACAGATTCTATGGTATGATGCAACAGGAAGACAGATCTGAAAATTAATCTATCAAACTCTAAAAAGTTGTATTTGACAAATAAAATGGAATGAACAATTACAAATTATATCAATTTCATGCATTTACAACTATATTTATACTTATACCTGCTATCTTATAATCGCTTGACTAAATAAATAAACAAAATTAAAGCAAGTAGATGGATTTATACAGTATACCTTAATAGGATGTTTACCAAATAAAAGAAAATAGACCAAGAAACAAATGTTGGTAGAAAGAGAGTAGGTAGCAAGTATTCCATTGAGACAGGAAACAAAACTGTCCTATAAATAAGTCCTTCTAGCATTTTTTTGCATGCAAATGAGATCTGGGTAAGTCAGAAGAATATAAAAATTAATTAAACAGATTCTTTCTGTTTGAAAAGTTGGGGTAAACTGGTGCTAAATGAATGAAGAATGAATGCAAAATGATTATTTTGCAAACAATTATAATGCAAATTACAATACAAAAAAGATTATGATTGTTTGCCACCCAAAATTACTTGTTTGAGATGGGCGGCCACAGAAACTGAATTAATAAAAACAGAGCAGCCAATAAAAATACTTCAGATGGTTTAGTCACAGAGAGAAAATGCAGAAAGAGCAGATCATAAAACAAGGAAGATTTTCAAATGTAGAAAAGCAGAGAGAGGAATCATAGAGCTTAAACAGATTTTGTTAGATTTCTTCATCTTTTCTCTTAACTAATGATTTCCAATGTGTTTTGCTTGCCATTTAATGTTCTTTCTCTGGACTTTGCATCACATTGATTAGATAAAAAAGGAACAGCATCATTGATGGGTATATATGTATACTTGTTAAAGATAGTTTTAGACTCAAAGTGACCTCTGAAAGAACAAAACTGAAGCATAGCATTCAACAGGAAGTAGCACAAGACTATTATTTATTCTTCCCCATCAGAATAGGCAGGAAATATCCAGGCATTTAATGTAACCCCACCCACATTCCAGTCAGTAAACTCAAAAGAGTTCTCCTGCCAGAACTTAACATTATTATAATTAAAAACATACACTCCTTGAAACTAATCTCAACATGAACAAAGCATACAAAACAGAAAAGCAAGGGATTGTCCAACTGTAGGTTTTTTTTCTTTCTTGCAAGCACACAAACAATGCTCAGATGCTAAAGGGATAGGTATGGGGAAATCCTCATTCACAGACTTAAAATTAAGCAATGCTTAAAGATCTGACCATCAAGTGGTTTTTTTTCATAGCCTCTCTTTGATTACATATTTCATCACTTGAGCAAAGATTCCCCTTTTCAAATACTGCAGATGAAGATTAATACAGGAAGGTAACCAAGGCAACAGGAAACTTATTCTCTGTCAACAAAATACAGGGCCAATCTAAATTTTGATCATACGAAGCCCTGATGATTTATTTATTTATTTATTTATTTGAGTCCTTGGTGCTTTCTGAGTTTGGTTGTTTCTCGCAGACATTTCATTACCCAGCTAGGTAACATCTTCAGTACCAGAAGAGAATGGGTTTTGCCTTCAGTAGTGTTTTCTTCAGTGTCCATGTCTGCAATATATATTGCTTATCTTGACCAGAAGATAGGAACTGTAATTCAAATTAACTTGCCACTTCCATAGTGTCATGCCCCCAGATATAATTTGTATGTATACTGTTGTTGCTCTTTGGCCCCATCTAGTGGCCAGAGCCAAATACTAATCTGTATTGTTTGGAAGGTGACCTGGCCCTTTAAGGATTATCTACCCAGGCATAAACCCTCATTCCCAAACCAAATGCATCCTGGGAAGCCAGACTCCATTTCCTTTAGCATCCAGAAGGAAACAAAAGCACCAGGAAGAATCCTGTCTATGTTCATCTGAGAACAAAAATCCACATCCCATCCACATCCCATCCACATAGCATCACGAGTGAGATTCAGATTTATCTGTATTTATTAAGTGTTATGCTCGCCAGCAACTCAACACTGCTTATTTTGTATTTGGGTTCTTCTTGTATGTATGTCCATTTTTCCCAATCTCACCCCATCCTGTTCCTTTCATAAAGCATGCAGATCTACTCACACAATACTGGAGGATAGGTGGGTTTAGCTGCATTGTCAAGCTGCACACAGAGGCGGGAACCATGGAAGCTATGGCTTCCCTACCCGAGAAGCAGCTGAAACGCTGCCAGAGGAGGAATGTGCAGCACTCCAAACGTGGCAGCGCATGGGCAGAAGGGAAAGCAACAGCGGCGGAGGAAGCAACAGTGGCAGGCGCAATGCAAAGTGCTCCACCGCCACTGAGGCTGACATCCATGCCGCTGCCGCCACCCACCTGCTGACCTGGCCTGAACCCAGCACCATACCCAGGTCTGCAGCAAAGGTGCTTGGCAGGAGTAGGGAGATCTCTGAGCTCCGCCATGATCAGCCATTAGGAGCAGCTGGTGGCAAGGCGTGGATGCCCGCGGGGTGCTCCTGATGGCAAGTTCCCCCCATTTCGCATGTTTGAAACTAGGTCTAAAGTTGGGGGGAGAGGCTTAATTTCACCTTATGCCTAGAAAACATGCTGGGTCTTCCTATTGGGGGGGGCTGTATTGTTGGAGGAACAGGGTATTCTATATGTTATAATATGATTGATGTTATCATATCTGATTATATATATATATATATGCGCTGTTTAGCTTCCTTCGGGTATTATCCCACGTCATTGTAGTTCTGTTAAAGTTGTAGCAACATTTCAGCAGAATCTCATCTGCCATCCTCAGGCTTCTGTATAGAGTTAGTTTCTGGTTTCAAATTTGAGACTGGTCCATTCTGATTGGCTGGGAGCCTGGATCTGTGTTCATTGGACTTGGAGTTTGATTGATTGGTGTTTCTGGTTTCTTCTGTCTGTTTTGTGGCTTTGATTGGCTGGCAACACTCTGTTCTTGTGTTGGAGGCTTTTAGTGCAGCTTGGCTCCGTGTGAAGGGACGGCTGCTCTTCATTAGCAAGCTGCTATTCATTAGCAAGCTGGGTTTCACCTGGGTGCCTGGTGGGGGGGTGTTTGGGTTGGAGCTATCAGAAGGAGTCTGTTTTTGCCCAGGTGTTTGCCTGGCTTGTGGCATGGAGATCTTTCTATTTGAGAGTGCAGGCTTCCAAATGATTGACAGTCTGGTGGAATCATCTCTTCTATTCATGCTGTCAGGTCTTTTTTCAATCTCTATGGCTTCTCTGAAGATTCTGTGGCTGGGGTTTTCTATAGTGGCCAGGGTTTTAGTGCCATTGAAGTTGATGTTGTGACCTGTGGTTTTCATGTGTTGGATTAGTGAGGAGGTGTGTTCCAGCTTTTTTACTGCATTTTTGTGTTCATCCAGGCGGGTACTTATTCTTCTATTGGTCTGTCCAATGTATGTGGCCGGGCATGATGTACAGGGAATTTCGTATATGCCTTGGTTTTCCAGGTCAATTTTGTCTTTGGGGTTCCTCAGGATGGCTGCTATTTTTTTGTCTGTTTTGAAGGCAGTCTTGATGTGATGCCTGTGTAGTATCTTACTGATTTTATCTGTGGTACCTCTTATGTAGGGCAAGACAGCTGTTCCATAGATCTGTTGGTCTTCTAGGTCTCTGTTATGTCTTGGTGTGTTTTTGTGGATCAAGTTGGTGATTTTGTTTTTGTGGAAGCCATTGGCTGTCAATACTTCAGTCAGGGTGCATAGTTCAGTCTTTATATGTGTCTTGTTTAAAAACCAGGAGCTGTAAGACCCATATCCATACAGAAGCCTGATGATGGCAGATGAGATTCTGCTGAAACGTTGCTACAACTTTAACAGAACTACAATGACGTGGGATAATACCCGAAGGAAGCTGAACAGCACATATATATATATGTATATATATTTTCATTCTAAAGCTATTAATTTCAGCCACATCTAACTTTTGGGAAAAATACGAGCAATCTAGATTTCTCAGATATGATTAAGCACCTAACAGCTTTCTAAAGCAGTGTTGGAAATCATTTCCAAAAACCCAATATGCTCATTTTAATTTGACTATATTTTATAGACAATTATAGCTGGTGCCAGGGGATTCTTTCCTGAAATTTAAACTCCCCTGTTTAGACAATGAGTTTTAATTTTAATAAGCAGATTTAGATTGCTGAAGCTTGATAGGCGATAGTAAAACTTTTTTGAAATGTGATTGCTGATGGTACAACTGTTCTCTTGCAATTATAAATTAAACATTTCTGCAATGGTTGGTTAGCCAAAATATCTTGCTCTTTACTTAGAATATCCATTCCTTGAAATTCTGATAAATTAGATGTGACTATTTAATTATTAATTACTCATAGAACCTGAGCAGTTTGGCAGCAAAATTATACTGTAGAAAAGAAATGGGCCAAGATGTATTTATGAATCTGATAAACCATATACACCAATGGTGGGATTCAAATTTTTTTTACTACCAGTTCTATGAGAACAGCTTGGTGGGTGTAGCAGGGGAAGGATACTGTAAAATCTCCATTCCCTTTCTATTCCTAGGGGAAGGTTACTGCCAGTTCTCCAAACTACTCAAACTTTCCACTACCAGTTCTCCAGAACTGGTCAGAACCTGCTGAATATCACCTCTGATATACACATTCTATTGACTATTTGCTTCCAACGATCAATAATATGATGACTGCAATTTATTGTTCTCTTGATATAAGAAGTAAATGAAATTTCACTTCTGGATGATGCTGGTCATTCACTGAGAGCCAGTTTGGTGTAGTGGATAAGGCACCAGGCTAGAAAGCGGGAGACCATGAGTTCAAATCCAGCCTCAGCCATGGAAGCCAGCTGGTGGGTAACTCTGGGCCAGCCAGTCTCCCTAAGTCCAACCCACCGCACAGGATTGTTGTTGTGGGGAAAATAGGAGAAGGAAGGTGTGATGAATATGTTTGCTGCCTTGAGTTATTTGTAAAACATATTAAAGTATGGGCTACAAATAAAGTGTTCTGACCCAAACCTTGTTCCAATGATACACCAAAAACCAAATGGAAGTAGCAGCAAAATCTTTTAATGATTCTTTACGAATTCCATTCCTTCACTGTTAAAAGGCTGTTTCAAACTAATTGTCTCTGATAAGAACGAGCCTTGCCAAGGTTGTGTAAGGCTGCCAAGAACACTAGATAAAGTTGCCAAGAAATATTTCAAATACAAAAAGTCTCCAAACAGAAACTAAGATAGTCTGAACATCCACAAGGCTTGGGTGCAAAAACTTCTTTGCTTCTAGCAAAGAACTCCAGTTTCTCAGCTTTTATCTCTTAAGGGAGGGGCCGTTACCTTGCAGCCTTACTCCTGAGTCACCCATGCTGCTGCAGCTGCTCTTTCCTTCCAGCAGCCCTGCGCGCATGTGCACTTGGCACAGGCTCCTCGGGGGCCTCTTCATCACTGCTGCCAGCCTCCACAATCTTTAAAGGCAGCACTCCACTCCCTGATGGTCCTGGCCCCATCCCTGCAGGCCCCTCATCTGGGTCCTCGTTCTCCGAGATCTTAGCCATCCACACCTGCTGCCGGTGAATGACAACATAAAGTAAAATAAAACTCCAATAATTCCCCAACAAGGGCTGTGCAAGCCAAACTGATAGGAGCTGCAGTTAAATGTCTGGAGGACACACACTATGGTCCATACTTAGAATATGGGGGTCCCTTGTAGCTCCTGAGTTAAGGAAATAGTAAGATCTATTTGTTTATTTCATTTGTATCCCATAGGAATTCAAGATGGGATATGTGGTGCTCCCTCCTGTTTTTTCCCACAAAAACAAAATTGGTGAGGTAGGTTAGGCTGACTATCCAGAGGCCTGGGGGCCAGATCTGGCCCACAGGGTGCTTAGATCTGGCCCATGGGACTTCCCTGGAAACGGTGAAGGTGGTACCTCTGCAGGTGAAAAAGGAGCTGGGGAGGGCTGTGTGAAGCCCTCCTGAGCTCCATTTTCACTGGCAGAGGGTTGTAGGAGACTGTTGCAGCTGAAATGGAGCTCAGGAGCCCTTGGGCCACCACAGGCATCTCTGACACAAGTGACGCTGAGCTGGCCATGCCCATCCTGGCCATGCCCCCCCCCCCGCCAAAGTCAAACACAACCCTGATGCGGCCCTCAATGAAATGAAGTTTGGCACCCCTGCACTACGCTACATAGCTCTTATATTAGAAAAATCTCCAGCATATTTTCACCATTAACTTCCGGAGCTATCTAACCCAGTTGTCAGCTTGGGAAGCCATATTGAGACCAGATGCTTCCACATTGCCACATTTTGAGCCTGGGAAAATGGAAGGGGGGAATTTCTTGGCGTGTATGTAGTTAGACATAATAACATTCTTTTTCTAAGTCAAGGTCATGTTTTTGTGCATAAGTGAGGAGAAGTCTCAAGTTGGGATGCTTGTTTGTTTGTTTATAGGGATGCAGTGGCTCAGTGGCTAAGACGCTGAGCTTGTCGATCAGAAAGGTCGGCAGTTTGGCAGTTCGAATCCCTAGCACTGTGCAATGGAGCAGACTCCCATTACTTGTCCCAGCTTCTGCCAACCTAGCAGCTCAAAAGCATGTAAAAATGCAAGTAGAAAAATAGGGACCCCTTTGGTGGGAAGGTAACAGTGTTCTGTGTACCTCTGGCGTTTAGTCATGCCGGCCAAATGACCACGGAGGCGTCTTCGGACAGCGCTGGTTCTTTGGCTTTGAAACTGAGGTGAGCACTGCCCCCTAGAGCTAGATGTGTGAGGGGAAATTTTACCCTTGCCTTTATTTATTTATTATGAAATTTATCTTGCTGCCTATTCACACATGGTGAATCAAGGCAGCTTACAAGAATATAAACACCTCATATAAAAAACAATAAAAGTAATAAAAGAGAAAATCATATAATAAATTAATAAAAAAATATAACAAAATAACCCACCACCCTGGCTACAACACACCCCACAACCCATTTAATGGGCTCCAACCTGCTCTGGGCTCCCAAGGCCCGCTGGCAGAACCAGGTCTTCAGCGTCATCTGGAAGAGTGTTAGCCAGAGTGAGGGCTATTCTAATCTCTGGGGGAATGATATGCCAGAGAGAGGGAAGACCATGGAGAAGGCTCTTCTTGATTAATTCTTGCATTTTTGATATTGCTGTTTTGTCAATTTTATTGTTTTCTGGGAGGTTGTTGCTTTTGTTCTTACTGTTATTGTACAATTGAGCTCATGGGCCAAACATCTCCCAGATGTTTGTAGGTCATCTAAACATCAATGAAATACCAACAGAAGTTGAGGGAAGTTATGGTTGCTAATAGGAAAAATGTTTTAAAAGCATTTTCAGAAAAAGGTTAGTTGGTTAACCTTTGAGAAAAAGATGTATGTAACAGGATTGCAAAAAAGGCATTAGGAGTTGTAAATCTAATCTTATGAAGCTTTTCCTCTGGAAATATAGAATTGCTAACTGGGGCATACAAAATCTGCTAGACCAATACTCGAGTACAACTCACCTGTGTGTAATCTGCGCTGTATATCAGACATTAATACAACTGAGTCCAGAAGTATTTCACGGGAAGAGTACTACACTCCTCTGCTCACAACAGAATACTGTGTTTGAAATTTTGGACTTGGAGAACCTTGAACTACGCCGGTTGGACTACTAACTACGGTTGGACTTAAGCGTAGCACACAAAATTATCTGCTACAATGTCCGACCAGTCAATGACTACTTCAGCTTCAACTGCAATGATACAAGAGCACCCAACAGATACAAACTCAATGTAAACTGCTCCAAACTTGATTGCAGAAAGTAAGACTTCAGCAACAGAGTGGTCAATGCCTGGAATGCACTACCTGATACTGTTGTTACATCCTCAAACTCCCACTCCTTTAACATTAAACTATCCACTATTGACCTCACCCCATTCCTAAGAGGTCTGTAAGAGGCATGCATGAGTGCACAATCATGCCTACCATCCCTTTCCTATTGTCCCCATTTATTTGTACCTATTTCCTGTATTCTTACTCATGCTTATACTTATACCTATTATCTTGTAAGTGATTGACAAATCAAATAAATCAAATAAAAATAAACAGTTCAGCGTTTCTCAAACAAAATACTGCTTTAGCTGATGTTTTCATATCTGCAGAGGAATAGTATGTGACAACGTATAAGGGGATTGCTTGTAGGGCAGTGGTGGGTTTCCAAATTTTTTCCTACTGGTTCTATGCATGCGTGCTTTGTTCAGTTTCTTTCTGAGGCACGGCAATCTGCTCTGCCATGTAAATCAGCTGAGCTAATAAACAACAGAATATAGGAGAGGTGAGAGGTAAGATCAGGGGCGGGTGGGCAGGGCCAGCCAAAGATAGTATTGGCTGGTTCTCTGAACTAGTCAAAATATTCGCTACTGGTATGCCAGAACCGGTCCAAACCATCTGAATACCACCTCTGTCTGCCCGCCGCCTTATTCCCTCTCTCTGCTGTTTCAGGACTGCAGCTTCTGCCAGAGTTTTGGCCCCCGCCACCAACAATGATGACCATGGCGCCATCTTGGGGCATACTAAGTCAACGACACAGAGGTAGCGGGTGGAGGAAAGCACTGCCCGGGATTTCTTCTTCAGTGTATACTTCGCAAGCAGCATAACCAGGGATGGTTACGTAGGGATGAGGAACCTGTGGCCCCACAGATTTTGCTAAACAGCCGGCAACATTTGCCTCTAGCATCAATGATGATGCTGGGAACTGTGTTTCAAATTCTGATAGACACAAGCTCTCTCTGTCTAAAGGTTGCATATTGTACTTCTGAAGATATCAGGAATTTGCTTATATACAGTTTAAATAGAGATTATGAGTTTGGTAAGTATTTTAAAGTAAATTTTATTGCCTTGCCAAATTGGCAAGAGGAGAAGATTGAACTACACAGAGAAGGAAGCTAGAGGGCTCCCTTGCTTAATGTGTTCAGCTCTAGCAAGCAAGAAAGACTCTTTACAGTGTTCATAGTTTAGGATTTGAAAAAGATGGAAATCTGAAAACCATGCAGATTATTGTAGCTAATTCTGTAAATTGTTTCAGAATCTATTCAATCTCTGCAACACTCATCAATGGAGAATAGTCAACCAGCCATGACTGAGAAAAATAGGACATTAAACCACTGTGCAGAAAGAGCAAAATGGTATCTATGAAAGGGATGTAAGCTTTGCATCCTAGAGCACAGTTAGCAATAGCACTTGGACTTATATATTGCTTCACAGGGCTTTACAGCCCTCTCTAATTGGTTTATAGAGTCAGCCTATTGCCTCCAACAATCTGGATCCTCATTTTATTCACCTCGGAAGGATGGAAAGCTGAGCAAACCTTGAGCCTGGTGAGATTCGAACTGCCAAACTGCTGGCAGTCAGCTGTCAGCAGAATTAGCCTGCAGTACTACATTCTAACCATTGTGCCACCACAGCTAGTCAAGGTGAATTCCAGATAAAGGCTTAGCTGAGCGTGGATAAACTGCCCCCTCCCCTGTGTTTCATTGCTTTTGCATAAATTGAACCTGCCTGCTGGTGAAATCCAAACTTTGTATTCTTTGCACTAGTTGGTAACTAGTTGGTAAAACTAGTTGGTAACTAGTTGGTAAAATCTTTGCACTAGTTGGTAACATATTCTTGGTTGGAGTCTGGAAAGTGTTAGTTACATATTAGTATTAGCTGTTGATGGGACAAATACAGTATGCTTGAAGGTCTAAGATGGGTGCTTCTCTTTTGTTTGGCATTATTGGCATTTGATGAGTGCTGACAGATTTGAAGGAAGTCCACTCTAAATGTGTTTAATATAGCCCAATCATACATTTATTTTGGAATAGAGTATCCTGGAACAAGATCTGTTTGTTTCTTCAACACAAATTTTGTACTGGCTTAGGCATGCGCCATTTCTCTTAGATTACACTCAAAAATGTATTTGTGAACTTATTAGTATGCACACATACATGTAATAACTCTTTGAAAAGGTGGGGATGTTTTATACTGTGGTGCTTGGCAATCAATATGTGTAAATACGTATATTTCAGTCTTAATGTCTTCATCTGTTTCAAGATGGGAAATAATTGCGCTGCCAATATACAGCAATAATGGGGAGAGGAGGGCCACCAAAAGGATATAGGCTCTTCATGTGGTTGTGGCACTACATGCTACTCAGTGGTGGGATTCAGCCAGTTTGCACCAGTTCAGGTGCAAACTGGCTAAATTACCCCCTCGCCACTATCAAAGTGGATCCTGGGCGCTGTGCTGCAAGAGAGAAACGTGCAATGGAGCAGCCAGCATGAATGAAGGAGAAGGCCACTTTCCCTCCTCCTTACCTCATGCTGGCCGATCCGTTGCCCATTTCTTCATTGCAGCACAAGGCAGAGCCCAGGATCCACTTTGATGGAGGGGGTAATTTAACACCTAGTTTGCCCACGATCATATTGGCCATTGTGGGAAGCTCATCCCACATGTGTGGCAGAGCTGGAGGACGGGGATGGGCCATACCTCCCACAACAGCCAACCTGACCCTGGGTGAACTGGTTGTTAAATTTTTTGAATCCCACCAATGGTGCTACCCACCCAGTTCTATCAAATTCAGCAATGTGTACAAAACAAGACATGAGGCTCATTGACATGAGCCTCCTTTCCCTGTCTTCTGGCACCCCATCTGGATAGAGTTCAACTGTTGGTGGATCAGGATTTCCACTCCATCTTAGTCATTGTAAGATGACTCCATCATTGTTCCCATTGTTCCCTAGACATAATTGTAGTCTTGCCAACATGCCTCTACTGCTATGCATGAGGTGTTCTTAATTTAGAATGATCTACCTCCGGTTTTGATGATAGAAAGTTTGGATCGGAGAGCAGAGACATCTTTAGTTTCCACTGAGAAGATCTGTCAATAAGCCATAATTTGGAATCTTGTAGTGCCCTACCAATTCAACTGTAATTTACCATGACATGCAAACACAGATGAATGCTTTGCTTGTGGTTTTTGATACATTTTTGCTTTTCCTGTCCATCCAGCCTCTAACTGAATCATAAAATGAGGATAGCTAAAACGGATAGAAATCAAGTCAAAACTTTCTTAAGTAAGACAGGATTACATGGTTTATCTGTGAGGCTGACACTGGCTTGCTTTTTTTTTAATGGACCAGGATAATAATTCAATAATTAAAACTTGGCTCAAAAGTGGCCCTGTACCAATATGCTCCTTCATTAGCTGCTGTTCTCCCTTTTTAAAACATATTTTGTGTCCTTGGCAACCTCACTGAATATATTAAGGCCCTGTCACACTGCCCAACAGATGCAAAACGGACACAACGGACGAGAAAAATGTTCCATCTGTTTTTATCCACTCTCAGAAGGGGCAAAAATTTGCATAACCGGAGCGGATAACACGGACATGGGGAGGACGCAGGGCGGATTGAAAGAGGATGCGGAACGGAAGCCCAGCGGATGGAAGCGGATGGGAGCGGATGGCACATCCGCTAGGCTTCCGGGGGACCTCAGCAAAGCGGATGCGGAACGGATACAGCGGATGCAGAGCGGATGCACAGTGGATGAAGCGGATGCACAGCGGATGCACAGCGGATGCACAGCGGAAGCCTAGCGGATGCCGAGCGTTAATTGCGCATGCGGGGAGGATGCATTGCGTCAGCCCCGTGGATATAACGGAAGCAGCTCGGAAGCAGGTCGCCATTCAGAGGAAAGACCTGCTGCCAGACACATCGACTGCCTTGCCTGTCCTGCCTGCATGTCTGCCTGCAAGCCTTGCTGCCAGCCTCCCTGCCAGCCTTGCTGTCTGCCTGCCTGCAAGCCTTGCTGCCAGCCTCCCTGCCAGCCTTGCTGTCTGCCTGCCTGCCAGCCTTGCTGCCAGCCAGTCTGCCTGCAAGCCTTGGTGCCTGCCTGCCTGCCAGCCTTGGTTCGTGCCTGCCTGCCTGCCTTGGTGCCAGGTTTCCTGCCAGCCTTGGTGCGTGCCTGCCTGCAAGCCTGCCTGCCAGCCTTGGTGCCTGCCTCCCTGCCAGCCTCCCTGCCAGCCTTGGTGCCTGCCTCCCAGCCAGCCTTCCTGCCAGCCTTGGTTCCTGCCAGCCTCCCTGTCAGCCAGCAACCCCACAACCATGCGGAAGCACAGCAAGCCTCAGCCATCTGCTGCCAGCCCTTGCAAGAGGGACAGGGCTACCATCCCACCCCCTGGCTCTCACTCTGGTTCTGCTGGGGCTTCTGCAGCACGGGCTCGCTCTTCTGGGGCTGGGGCTTCTGCTGCTTCTGCTTTTGGAGGAGCTGATGACAAGCACTCCAGCACCAGCCACCTCCACAGCACCTGGACCCTTCACCCCTGAGACTGAGTGACCAAGAGGAGTGCCAGAGACTCATTTTTGTTTTATAGCTTCTTGTTAATAAAGTCTATTTTTGATTCATACACTTGCGTCATTTTTTTTTTTTAATAAAGTCTTGGTGGAAACTTTTAGAAATGGTTTAAGCCTTTGCATGCCTGTGGGATGGGTTAAGATAGCAGTGGGATGGGCAGGGATACCTTTGGAATGGGTAATAGCTGTGGGATAGATAAACCTCCAGTGCAAGCATAGTGGGACTGTATGGTCCACCCTCCCAGATGCCACACCTTTGGCCCTTTATTATAAATAACAATGTAAGCAATGATCCACACATTTGAACATAAACACAACTCTTTATTAAATGCCCTGTTCATTGTAGTCCCACCCAACATACATGGCCCAATCTCATCAGTGTGATGAGACAGGCTGAAGGAAGGATCCATTAAGCATTTATCATCCTGTCTTGCCACTCCACTGCTCCAGCTGGGGAGTTGCACCAGTGTTTCAGGAGGTTGCGCTGCTTCTTACCTTCACGTGAGGCTCTGTTGGGGCCTTGCACATCCTCAGTGTCTATCAGGTTTCACCCTTGCCTCCATTCCCCAGGCTCCATGTCCCCATTGCCTTGTTGGAGGTCCACGAGCCTGTTCTGCAAGACTGGGTAGTGGGTGCGCATGAGATTGTGCAGGATGCAGCAAGCTTCCATGATCCTCCTCATGGTCTCTCGGCGATGCTGCATGTTGGTGAGAAGTACCTGGAACCTGTTGGCCAGGATGCCAAAGGCGTTCTCCACCACCCGCCTTGCCCTGGACAGCCTGTAGTTGAAGATTCTCTCTTCATGGGTGGGGCATCTGGAGGTGTAGGGCTTCATGAGGTAGGTTCTGAGGGAGAAGGCGTCATCCCCCACGATGAAGTAGGGCACATCTTGCGTGTCGTTGGGCAGGGGGTCTGGATCTGGGAAGCCCATGATGAGGTTGCATTCCAGCTCCTCCTTGAGGTGACTGGCGTTGTATACCTGGGCATCTGAACATGAGCCGCTGCCTGAAGCATTGATGTACATGAAGTTGTAGTCAGCATCGACCATGGCAAAGAGGATGATGCTGAAGAAGCCCTTGTAATTGAAATAAGTGGACCCCGACTTGGCTGGAGCTTTGCAGCCCAGGTGCTTGCCATCTATGGATCCATCGGTGTGGGGGAAGTTCCACTTCTGATACCACTGCTCTGCAACTTTCTTCCATCCTTCTTCAGTGGAGGGGCACTGGAGGAGCTCCTGCAGGTATTCTTCGATGATGGCCTGCACCACTTCTCTGACCACAATGCCGATGGTGTTGTGTGGCACCCTCCAGGCATACTGCATGCTCCTGTACGTGGTCCTTGAGGCCAGGTGGCGCAGAGTCAGTGCCACCTTCAGCCCAGGGTCCAGACTGGGCCAGAAGTTGGTGTTTGCCTTGGTCAACCTGGGTGTCAGCCGCTGCACAACTTCATCAAACATGGCTGGAGGCATCCTCATGAAGTTCTGGAATGCCCGAGTGTCTTCGTTCCTGAGCTCCACCATCAGCTTGTTGTACAGTCCGTCCTCTGCTCTTCTGGTGAACCATCTTCATACCCAGACGCTTCTTGGCCGCCCCTTTTTCTTCCCGTAGTAGAGTTCACAGAGCCTGTAGATGGCTTCGCACTGTTGCAGAAGGATGGTGGCTGCCAAAGGGACTGTGTTACAATCCACGGTGGACATGTCTGGATGCTGTGGAAGAGGAAGAGTCAGATGAAGGCTGCAGAGGTCTGCAGCAGGGCGGCTGGTCTGAAAGTGAGATCCAGATGTGTTGCTCTCCCTTTTTATAGGCAGTATAGGTGTCCCTTTGCATCTTCTAGGCATCCTCTAGGCATCCTCTGGACATCCTTAATATCCGAGATAGGTCCCCTCTGCGGACATTTTTTCTGTTTTACATGCTTTGTTTCCATGCTGCATCCACTAGGCATCCGTTCTGCATCCGTTCTGCATCCGTTCCGCTTCCTCCCTGCGTCCGAGCAGATGCGAGTTGCGCGGATGCGCAGCAGATGCCTAGCGGATATAGTGGATGTGTAACGGATGCAGAACGGATGCGTAGCGGATGCGTTGCGGATGCACAACGGACAAATTTGATACATTTTCCGCACAAAAGTTTTGAGCAGCTCAAAATTTTCTGAGTGGATGAAACGTTAATAAACGGATGCTGGATGGATAGAGAGGAAGCAAAACGGAGGCAGTGAGTACATCGCGTTAACCAACGGATGGCAAGCTTTTTTGTCCATTTTACATGCTCTTTGCATCCGTTGGTGCAGTGTGACATGGGCTTTACATACTTGCTATTTAAGAACTTGCTGCTTTCTGTATTTCTTATAGGGCCTCAGGATGAAATGTGCTGCTCTTTTAGTCAGAGAGATTAGGGATTTTCCCCCATGCCTCCTGCATTTTAAATACTTTTTGCATTATTTGTGTTTGGGATAAACAGGGAAACCTGTGATGGCATAGAAGCTCAGCAAACTGCCTTCATTTATCCTAGAAAAGTAACCAGATGCCAGGACTGTACATTTTACCCTTCTTAAGGTTATTTAAAATTACAGAAGCACAGGAAACAAAATGCAAAACTGAGAGATGCAAGAAGCATGGTTTTTATTGGTTCAATGTTTTGTTTTTTGGCCATCTCAAGTATTTCGCGCAAGAAAAATGCTGTGTGATATTGCAGACTAATGTCAAATCAGTTATTATGTCAGATGTTATAATGGTTCATTAAAGACCTTTCTTATAGTTGAATTCTGGATACAGATACCCCCCCCCCCCCCAAAAAAAAAGAGTGACTGACAGTTAATGGACTGATAGCTGGGAATATTGAGAGTTAAAATCATCCCCAGGTTAGTGAAGACTACACTACAACATTTTGGAAGAACTAGAAAAGGAAAATCAAGAACCACACACTCATCCGTGCCCTACACATGTGTTCATTCATTCAATATGGGTGGATGGAAGGATAGATACAACTGGCTGAGCAAACCAATAAAAGAAAAAGGAAGCAAATAGGTACTATATGCATTTTTGAATATTGAATATTACTGTAAGCTGCAAAAGAAGCTACCTGTTCTCCCAACTGCATTTTAAATATCAGAATAGATGACACATCCACAGAATAATATGGATTCTCCTTCCGTTATATAATTTGTAGGTTCTTCTAGAAGCTTGGTTGTTATTCTGTCATCCCTGGTTTCCCAGATCTTTTTAAAGTAGCAAGTACCTTTTTTATTCCAAGAAGCAGCTGCTTTGTTTTGGAGAGTTTTGCAGGAAAAAACATAAAAAGCGAAATGTTCATGCTATTCTGTTAAGGTTTCTGCATGACACAATTAAAAAGCAATGAGATCTACTTATGGTTCAGCATAATCAATCTCTAATGAACCCTATCACACAACGATACTGTGCAACTGCTACTGTCCTTGTCGTAATGCCAACAGTAAGCTTCCATAAGACAGGTAGTCCTTGACTTAGGACCAACAATTGAGCCCAAAATTTATGTTGCTAAGTGAGACATTTGTTAAGTGATTTTTTTTTCTGACCATTTTCTGACCTTTCTTGCCGCATTTGTTAAATGAATCAGTGCAGTTGTTAAGTTCGTAACACAGTTGTTAGGTGAATCTGGCTTACCCATTGATTTTGCTAGTTAGAAGGTTGCAAAAGGGGATCCCATGACCCCAGGACACTGTAATTGTCATAAATATGAGTCAGTTGCCAGGTATCTGAATTTTGATCATATTCCCAGGAGGACGCCTCAAGAGTCGTAAGTGTGAAAAACAGTCCAAAGACACTTTGTTATGACCCGGGACGTGGCACAAAGGCAACACAGTCAGATAAGCAATAAGAGTTCCTTTATTATCTCCAACTTTGTCTCCAATGTTCTGGTTACCTTCTGGCTGGAGAAAAACTCTCCCAGGAACAGCCTTTGACTGTAGAAAATTAAGTCCAAAACATGAGAAACACAAACTGTAACTTAAAGTCCAAACAAACCAAACTGAGGTCATTAGTTTGGCAGGGAAAAGCAAGAATTTCAGACTTGAAGGCACGGCAAAACTGGAAAGACACCAGGAACACAGATAACCAAAGTCAACACAAGATAAACTCATGTTTGCTCCCAGCAGCTGCCACACTCAGCATGCCCCCTTTTTAAACTCTCTTCCCAGCTGTGGCTAATGAAGGGAATCAGGGCCCTTTCCTCCCCTGTAAGCCATGCAACCCACATTGGTCTCTTCTCCATTCCTCCCTGCATGCCCTAGGATGAAGAGGAGTGGGTCTGGGTCTTCCTCTGAACTCCCCCTCCCTTGTTCTATTTCTTCCCTGCTCTGCCCAGCTGGACTTTGCCCTTCTCCAGCCTCCTCCACAGCCAAGTGAGCCACATTCCCACTCCCTGTCAGCTGTCCAGCTTCCTCCTCAGATTCAGACTCTGACAGGGGCATGACACACCTTTTTCAGTGCTGTTGTAACTGTGAACAGTCACTAAGCAAGCTGTTGTGGGTTGAGGACTACTTATATGTTACAAACTGCATAATTCCTGACTAGCCTTGAAAAAGCAGCTTTTTAGTATTTTCCTTACTTTTTAGACAGAATACGCATTTATCCTGTGCTTCTAGAGCAGACGTGTCAAACACAAGGCCCACAGGCTGGATGCATCCCATAGGACTGTCTTGGAAAATGTAAGAGGCTGGCCTGTGTCGCTTTGCTGTGGTCTGTCCAATGCAAGAAGCAAACATGCCAGAAGTTTGGGGAGTGGCGTCAAGCTGGCCATGCCTACCCAGTTTGCCATGCTCACCAGTCGGCCATGCCCAGTGAGTGGTATCAGGCTGGCCACATACACCCAGTTGGTCACCCCCCTGTCCAGTCAGCCATGGCCACCTCCACAAAATCAACCACAGCCCTGATGTGTTCCTCAATGAAATTGAGTTTGACAGCCCTGTTCTAGAATTTTTTCTTCCACTTGTGACAATGGGTCTCTCAGCTCTCCTTTCATTTACTCAGCCTGTCCCCAAAAATGCTTTAATAAGGAGCTCTGTCTGATTGCAAAGTTGCCATGGCTTAATGGGACAAATGCTCATCAAAGAACTACAATTATAGGACAAACCCATTGACTGTTCAAGTGTTTGGATTGCAAATGCCAGATTACTTATTGATGTTCCACAAAGAATGGTGGAAGAGTGCATGTTATTTCATAGAATGGAGGAAGCTGTTGAACGCAGAGATTGATGAATTTGAAACCAAAAGAGTAAAGCTATTTGGAGATTTGTGTTATGTGCACATTGAAAGCTCTGGGAATTCACCGTAAGCTGAATCTGCAGGATTTTTTTGTTTTGCTTTAATAAACCTGTCAAAATTCCTCTCCCATGTGGCATCCTGAATTAAAATTGTATTTCCTTCTTAGGCATCAGATGAGAATTGCTTTGCAGCTTCCTTTGGGTGATTAAAAAAAAAGGCTTCTCTGTATGTGCTGCACATGTAAAGAGGGCTATTTCATACAGCGCAAAATTTATTTCTTTTTATTTGTTTGTCAAACATGTACAAGACAACAAGTATAGGTAGGAGGAACCAGTGGTGGTATGTTACCGGTTCGGTTCGGTTTGGCCAAACCAGTAGCAAAAATTCCTACTGGTTCATTTGAATCAGTCGTAAAAAAGTTTGTGATAATCAGCTGAGAGGAGAAAGAAGATAAAAGTTCAGGATTGGTCCTCCCACCTGCCCCTGCTCTTTTCTCTTCTTTCTCCTCTCAGCTGATTGGTGCTGCAGGACTCTGCTGGTGTGTGGAAAACTGCGCGCATGCATTAGGTGCACACATGTGTGATCACTGAACCAGTAGTGTAACAGGTAGGATCCCACTGCTGGTATTAACATAAACATGAACAAAGGAAGTAAATGCAGATAAAATGGATTTGGATGCTTCCAACTAACGCATTGTTCCAACATTTGAGGGGCTGCCACAGAGAAGAGGGGGGTCAAGCTATTTTCCAAAGTATCTGAAGGCCAGACAAGGCATAATGGATGGAAACTGATCAAGGAGAGATTCAACCTGGAAATAAGGAGGAATTTTCTGACAGTGAGAGCAATCAACCCATGGAACAGTTTGCCCTCAAGGGGTTGGTAGGTGCTTCATCACTGGAAGCTTTCAAGAAGAGACTGGACTGCCATTTGTTAGAAATGGTGTTGGGTTTCCTGCTTGGGCATGGGCCAGGTTGGATTAGAAGACCTACAAGGTCCCTTTCAACTCTGTTATTCTGAGTCAAAATACCCTCTCAAATAGGAATATTGCCAAATTCCAAATGAAGCAATGACTCTACACAGTTTAGCTTACATATCAACAATCTGACACCAAATATGTCTTTGATCTGTAGGTAATGAAGATGAGGTGAGGGAAGCAGATTTGAATCCAGAAGCTGTTTTTAAATTTTACTGGGAATTATTTGCATGTTAAATAGGTGATTACGGGTACAGTTTATGGTTCTCTTTTCCCCCTTTCTTGATTTTTTTTTCTTGCTGTAATTTCTAACACATATAGAAGATTCTGACACTTATCACTGGAATTCCTCAAGGCATGAATATCTCTGGAAACAACTTGGCACATTTCCAGTTAGGTCAATAAGACACGAAATAGACATGGTTTTTGCAAAGACTTTAGTTGCCCTTTTAAATGCTTTTTGACAGTGTTCTGAATCCAAGCTCTTAGCTGTAGTTTTATAGCTCAGTGATAGCTTTTGATAGAAAAATGTTAACTGTCACACTTCAAAAAAGAAGAAGAAGAAGAAGAAGAAGAAGAAGAAGAAGAAGAAGAAGAA
>BLBF01000022.1:3274177-3297982 GCA_015471245.1 Laticauda colubrina | reverse complement strand
AGAAGAAGAAGAAGAAGAAGAAGAAGAAGAAGAAGAAGAAGAAGAAGAAAAGAAGAAGCAGCAGCTAGCACAATGGAAATCAGCAAGGCAGTGTAGATAGAGGGAACCAAAAATTTTTCTCTGTTGTTTATCTTATTGTCAATATTGCAACTCCTATACACAGATATTTGCAACCCTCAAAATATAAGGGTATCAGATGAAATGTTAGGGTTGGATAGGCCATAATTCTATCAATCCTGTGACATGGGTAATAGTATTAGAATATAGGAGTTTGATAATAAATAATACTTAGAACAAGAAAAATGTCAGTTATACGTGATCTCAATAAATTATTCCAATCTTTTAAAAAAACAGTCCTGACTCACAAGAAGAGGTAAGGCATAGTCAATAAATCTATCTGTGTACTGTAATAAATCATATTTGTTTTAACCTGGTTCACTAAATAAACTCAAGTGGCTGGATTTACAGTCAGGTGACACCACAAGGACTTCACTTGTTGAAACCTTTTACAACATGGTTTACATAGTTTTAGCAAAATGTGATGTACGAACTCAATCTTTTAGTATCATGATCATTAATTTACCACCAAAATGTATTGTCAGATTTCCTAAGTTAATGGGAAACATCACTAGTTCATAGCAGCTCATGAACTAGTAAATGATTGTCCGGGCAACCTTTTCTAAATTATTGCAATGGAATTTGGGATATGAAAAGGATCTCCTACATACACTTATTACTTCTAAAAGACACAAAAGACATATTACAAACCTGTGCCAGATAGTAGTACTGGAATCATGGAATTACAATAAGAAGAGAAAGATTATGGTATATTGTTGGTATGATGATATATGGCATTTAACTTTGTTGTATGAGGTGCAATGACAACTAACTAAACTAAACTAAATATTGTTCTCATCAGTCAGTCTCCCTCAGTGAGACTTGCTACCAAATTCTTAGGTAGCATATCAGAGGTGGCATTCAGCAGGATCTGATCAGTTCTGGAGAACCGGTAGCGAAAAATTTGAGTAGTTCGGAGAACCAGCAAATGCCACCTCTGACTGGAGATTTTACGGTATTCTTCCACTGCCACACCCACCAAGCCACGCCCACAGAACCGGTAGTAAAAATGTTCGAATCCCATCACTCTAGCATATAATGTATGAGAGATAGGTAGAAAGATAAGGACTCTTCTTTCAAAGAATGATAGGAGGGGTTATTCCTCAAAGAAAGTAGAACTGATATTTTGGAAATGTGTCCATTTAACTTTTTTCGTGTTGAACCATGGATTCTTCATGGAAGATTTAATGTCCTGTTTATTTGGTTCTTGATGTTTATCAAATTCCATACATGAACAACAGATATTAAAAAGGTCAACAAAATGCAGTACGCAAAACTGATTTATACAACCCAATAAATAACATACTTGCTTGCTTAGGCTGAGATTTTCAGACAGGGATGTGCAATGTAAAAACTCTAGCAGCTCATGTGGCCTAAAAAGCTATTTCAGATGGTGTTCCTCTCCTTTCTTTCCATCAAAAGTACAGTGTTGTATTTGATCAAGCTTTAATGAAAACACTTTGCCCAATGCTCAGATTCTTTGTCATCATTAGAACATCTGCTATACATGTGAAATGAATGAAACCATGATGTAACATGCTCACCCTATCCTTAAAATGTTTATTTTACCATTCGAATGCTTCTCCTTTTTGGCTTCTGTTGAGTATCTAATTTCATCCATCATGATGTTTGCTGCAGAGACTTGCCATTAAATATCCTGCTGTTAATATAGTTTTGCAGGATTAACTGCCATGTGCACTAACTGGGTTTGCTCAGATATTACTTTCATAAGGATTGCAACGGCAATCTGTTTCCATGATGAGTGGAAGTTTTTTTTTTTGAGGCTCCTGAGTGCATTCGTGAATAGTTTTAAAAACCAACCATTCTTTATAATCTCCCTCATAACATCTAATTGGGAAAAATGCTTTGCAACATGGCAAATAAATGAATACAAATAAACCTGGAGAATCCTTGGACAGTCTTGGGTGGAGAAGAAGAGCTCAAGAAAACAGTACACAGCTATTAAGTAACAGGAATTAGAAAACAGACCTAGAAAACATGAGTATCAAAGGAATAATTGGTTGAAAGAAAGAACATTGAAAAAGGAAGAGGATTTATCAGAGGATAGATAAATACAAGAGTCCTATGGAGCGATTAGAGAAAGAGCCAGACTGCAAGATATATCTGTCAACTCTGAAACTGGGCTGACTGAGTCCAACTTGGAGGCCTCAGCATTGCCACAACAGTGCTGAGGGATAGGGAGGGAGGGAATAGAGATAGCTAGGGTCTTGTAGCCAAAACAAAATAGCTTCTCCTGAGAACCAAGGACATCCCCACTGGTGGCTGAAAAGAGGAGGAGTGATGTTATCAAGCAGCTGGACAGCACCTTGATTGGACCATGTGACTGATTGTGTGGGGAAGGAAGGAAAACCTTGCTTTTAATTAGGTGAAAACCACGAGAACCTTTAGAGTCAGTTTTTACCAGCTTGTGCCAATATGATATCTCCAATAAAATGGTTGTTTGAGGAACTTGTCTGCCTTGCCTTGGAGTTCTGCTTTCAATGGAATTATTACTGGGAACCCTTACAATATCTAGCCATGGTTTCTGTTACCTCATTAATGATCCAGATTGTAATGTTTAAGAAAGGGGAAATGATACTGGAAAGTGAAGAAGATAGGAAAGACCTGTCTTTATGATCTTGCTTTTGCCATGAAATGTAGTACTAAATTTGATCGTTGACCCAACTAACCTGGACAGTTTTTGTTCAGTCTCCAACCTTCAGGTTTTTTGAGGAATGCTATGGAGAAGGTGGTTGCACTGCAATTTCAAAGGACTCTGGATGAAATGGATTATTTTGGACCCCTTTCATTCGGGATTCAGGCCAGGCCAGGCTATGGGACTGACTCAGTCTTGATCTTATTCTTAGATGATGTGGTGATCATGGCATTTTTCTGGAACAGCTCCAGGAGTTGGGGATGGGCAGCACCATGTGGTGTTGCTTCTCCTCCTTCCTCTGAGACCAGTTCCAGTCAGTATTGATACAGGGGGAGAAGTCCTACCTGCAACTTCTACTTTGTGGAAGGCTACAGGGCTCAGTTCTCTCTGTTTTCTTTTGTAACATTTACAGGAGACCACTGGATGAGGCCACTCCAGTTTGGAGTGAGGTATCACTATTATGCTGATGATAGCCAGCTTTATATCTCTATGCCAGGTATCCTGAGTGATGCTATGGTCATCCTGTCCATTGCTTGGAAACTGCAGAGTCCTGGATGAGAGGCAACAAGCTTCAACATAACCCAAGCAACACTGAATGACTTTGGGTATTTGAGTGCGAGGAATTTTCCACCTTTTATTCTGGATGAGGTGGCACTGCCTTACAGACCTATTGCACAAATATGGATACTCAAGACTCCTTCTTGAAGAGCTCAGCCATGGTTAGGAGGGCCTTTGCACACCTTTGAGTTGTACACCAGTTGACCCATTTAGTTTAGTTTACTTTATTGTCATTGCATCTCGTACAATGAAATTAAATACCATCTTCAGTGTACATCACACATAAGAAAACTATAAAAATAAAATAAAACACACATCCTTCACATTTTATATAATTGAATTGAAAACCCCTGAAGCTGCATTAATATTACACTATATAGTAGAATTCAGTATAGTTATGGCTTTGAGATAAAAGCTGTTTTTCAGTCTACTTGTCCTTGTTTTTATTGTCCTGTAACATCTGCCAGATGGCAATAGTTCAAAGGATGAGATGGATCTTTAAGGATGTTTTGAACTTTCTTAAAGCCCATGTCACACTGCACCAATGGATGGAAAGAGGATGTAAAATGGAGAGAAACACTTGCCATCCATTGGTTAACGTGATGCTTCCGTTCTGTACTCACTGCGTCCGTTTTTCATCCTCTCTATCCGTCCGGCATCCGTCTTCTGAGGTTCCATCCACTCAAAAAGTTTTGAGCTGCTCAAAACTTTTTGAGCGGAAAATGTATCCAACGCATCTGTTCTGCACCCGCAACGCATACGGGGAACATCCGTTCTACATCCGTCGTCATCCGTTACGCACCCGCTATATCCGCAAGGCATCCGCTGCACATCCGCGCAACTCAAATCTGCTCCAGTGGAAAATGGACACAGGGAGGAAGTGAAATGGACGCAGAATGGACACAAAGCGTTAGTAGCACGGACGGAGAAAGGATGAAAGCGGATGCAGCTTGCATAGAAAGCATTAAAATGGAAAAAACATTCGTATAGGGGACGTATCTCGAATATTTAGGATGTCTGCAGGATGCCTAGAGGATGCAAAAGGACACCGAGCAGAAAACCTATATTTCCTATAAAAAGGGGGAGGAACTCACCTGGATCTCACTTTCAGTCCAGCAGCCCTGCTGTGCAGACCTCTTCAGCCTTGCTCTTGCCCTTGCTCTTCCACAGCATCCAGTCATCTCCACCATGGATCATCACACACTCCTTTTGGTAGCCACCATCGTTCTACAACAGTGTGAAGCCATCTACAGGCTCTTTCACCTGTTCTACGGGAAGAAAAGGAGGCGGCCAAGAAGTGTCTGGGTCCGAAGATGGATCGGGAGAAGTGCAGAGTACGGACTGTACAACAAGCTGATGGTGGAGCTGAGGAACGAAGACCCTCGTGCATTCCAGAACTTCATGAAGATGCCTCCAGCCATGTTTGATGAAGTTGTGGAGCAGCTGAGACCCAGGTTGACCAAGGCAAACACCAACTTCTGGCCCAGCCTGGACCCTGGGCTGAAGGTGGCACTGACTTTGCGCCACCTGGCCTCAAGTACCACGTACAGGAGCGTGCAGTATGCCTGGAGGGTGCCACACAACACCATCGACATTATGGTCAGAGAAGTGGTGCAGGCCATCATCGAAGAATACCTGCAGGAGCTCCTCCAGTACCCCTCCACTGAAGAAGGATGGAAGAAAGTTGCAGAGCAGTGGTATCAGAAGTGGAACTTCCCCCACACCGTTGGAGCCACAGATGGCAAGCACGTGGCCTGCAAAGCTCCAGCCAAGTCAGGGTCCACTTATTTCAACTACAAGGGCTTCTTCAGCATCATCCTCTTTGCCATGGTCGATGCTGACTACAAGTTCATGTACACCAATGCTTCAGGCAACGGGTCAGCTTCAGATGCCCAGGTATACAACGCCAGTCACCTCAAGGAGGGGCTGGAACGCAACCTCATCATGGGCTTCCCAGATCCAGACCCCCTGCCCAATGACACACAAGATGTGCCCTACTTCATCGTGGGGGATGACGCCTTCTCCCTCAGAACCTACCTCATGAAGCCCTACACCTCCAGATGCCCCACCCGTGAAGAGAGGATCTTCAACTACAGGCTGTCCAGGGCAAGACGTGTGGTGGAGAACGCCTTTGGCATCCTGGCCAACAGGTTCCAGGTACTTCTCACCACCATGCAGCATTGCCCAGAGACCGTGAGGAGGATCGTGGAAGCTTGCTGCATCCTGCACAATCTCATGCGCATCTGCTTCCCAGTCTTGCAGAACAGGCTCATGGACCTCCAACAAGGCAATGGGGACATGGAGCCTGGTGAATGGAGGCAAGGGCGAAACCTGATAGACACTCTGGATGTGCAAGGCCCCAACAGAGCTTCACATGAAGGGAAGAAGCAGCGCAACCTCCTGAGACACTGGTGCAACTCCCCAGCTGGAGCAGTGGAGTGGCAAGACAGGATGATAGATGATTAATGGATGCTTCCTTCAGCCTGTCTCATCACACTGATGAGATTGGGCCATGTATGTTGGGTGGGACGACAATGAATAGGGCATTTAATAAAGAGTTGTGTTTATGTTGAAATGTGTTGATCAATGATTAAATTGTTTTTGATAATAAAGGGCCAAAGGTGTGGCACCTGGGAGGGTGGACCATACAGTCCCACTATGCTTGCACTGGAGGTTTATCTGTCCCACAGCTATCCTTACCTATTCCAAAGGTATCCCTGCCCATCCCACTGCTATCCTTACTCATCCCACAGCTATTACCCATCCCAAAGGTATCCCTGCCCATCCCACAGCTATTACCCATCCCAAAGGTATCCCTGCCCATCCCACAGCTATTACCCATCCCAAAGGTATCCCTGCCCACCCCACTGTTGTCTTAACCCATCCCACAAGCATGCAAAGGCTTAAACCATTTCTAAAAGTTTCCACCAAGACTTTATTTAATAAAATAAATGAAGCAAGTGTGTGAAGCAAAGATAATCTTTATTAATAACAAGCTGTAAATGAAAAATGACCCAAATCAAGTGTCCAAATAAAGTCAACAGGTAGCCACCCAGTCTCTGGCACTCTTCTCGGTCACTCGAAGGTGTGCCCAGTCTCAGGGGTGAAGGGTCCAGGTGCTGTGGAGGTGGCTGCTGCTGGAGTGCTGGTCTGAAGCGCCACTGGGGTGCCTGGCCCTGAGAGGACAAGGGACGGTGTGTGGAGGAAGCTCTCAGAGAGCTGGCTCAGCCCCGTGATGTTGAGAGCCCTTCCTCCATGACATGGGGTGTCAGCCCCAATACCGATGACAGATGTTCTGAGGCCGGGCTTGGCTGTGGGGTGGAGGAAGGAGCAGTGTAGTGGGTATGTCTGGTCTGCAGCTGAGCGAAGTGAGGCGTGGGTGGCATCGGTGGCATCAGTGGCACCAGTGGCACCGGTGGCATACGATGTACCTGTGCCTGGACTTGGAAGGGCTGCCTGTGGTGCTGGACCTCTGGTAGCCGTAGCCTTGGTAGGTGAGGGCCTGTGGAAAGCCTTGGAAGGGCAGTGACATCACCTGGGGTGGAGGAGCAGGCCTGGACTGGGTGGGAGCAGGTTCAGCTGGGTCTGGAGGGTTGTGTAGAAGACCGGTGATCCTGTCCTTGATCACCTGGTGCTGTGATTCGGACATGTCCATGAGGTTCTGGTTGACGTAGGTGAGGAAGGGCTTGCGGTTAGAGGATGGAACGTTGGTGTGTACCAGCTGAGAGAGGAGATCTACGCTGCTTCTGATGGTGTCCCTTATCTCCAGCAGGACAGTGTGGCTCTGCCCCTCCGGTCTGCCTTTCTGTGGAGGTGGAGCTGGGGGTGGATGCGGGTTGGCCTGTGGTGGAAGTGCCCTCTCCTTGCTCCCACTGAGTCAGGGGGTCCTCCACATGCCCCACCACGGGTAGTCCAGCTGTCGGGGGTTTCTCCATCGTGGGACGCTCCACAGATACCTGCCTGGACACAGGAGCTTTGCCAGAAGAGGACTGTCTCTCAGCAGGCTGCCTGAGAGAGAGGGTTGTGAGAGGGGCTGCTCCTCGGTGGCGGATCTCACCCTCCAAGAAGCTGCACTTGGCCATCACGTAGGTCTCTCTGTCCATCAGCTTGACCGTGGCCTGGCCAGATTTCTTGAGGTGCAGCTTCCTTTACCAGGTGTGCATGTGCTTCCACCAGCTGAGGAGCACCTCCGAAGTGTAGCCCAGGCTCTCCGCCTTCTCTCTCCAAGCAGCCTGCTTCCTTTTGGTGTCTCGATAGAGCCTGTGTCCCTTCCGCCAAAGATATTTATTCTCCCTCAGCCATTCCAGCACCTCCTCCTCATGTTCCTCTTCTATGGTGTATTGCCTCCTCTCCCGTTCACATGTCTGCTTCTTCCTCCCTCTGGCAGGGCCATATGGGCCCTCATCAGAGGGGCTTCGAGGTTGTAGGGGCTGCTCCTCCACACCAGCAGCAGCAGCAACAGCAACAACAACAGTAGCAGCAAAAGCAGGACCATCAGGACCAGGAGCACCAGCAGGACCAGGAGCACCAGCAGCACCATCAGGACCAGGAGGACCAGCAGGACCAGCAGGACCAGGAGCAGCGCCAGCAGAGTAAGCCCCAGCAGAAGCCCCAGCACCAGGAGCAGCGCCAGCAGAAGTTCCAGCACCAGAAGAGCGAGCCCGAGCAGCAGAAGCTCCAGCAGAAGCAGAGTCAGGGCCAGGGGGTGGAATGGTGGTCCTGTCCCTCTTGCCAGGGCTGGCAGCAGATGGCAGAGGCTTTCTCTTCTTCCCCATTGTTGTTGGGTTGTTGGCTTGCTGGCTGGCTGGCTGGCTGGCTGGAGCTGTGTCTGGCAGCAGGTCTTTCCTCTAAATGGTGACCTGCTTGCGAGCTGCTTCCCTTTATATCTGCAGGGCTTATGCAATGCATCCTCCCCGCATGTGCAGTGAATGCTATGCATCTGCTAGGCTTCCACTAGGCTTCCGCTAGGCTTCCACTCTGCATCCGCTTCATCCGCTCGGCATCCGCTCTGCATCCGCTCCTTCCGTTGCACATCTGCTTCGCTGTGCTCCCCTGGAAGCCCTGTGGATGTGCCATCTGCTCCCATCCGCTTCCATCCGCTAGGCTTCCGTGGAGCATCCGCTTTCCATCCCCTCTACATCCTCCCCCATCCGTTGCTTTCCGTTGTTGTCTGCTCTGGTTATGCAAATTCAGGGCACTTTTGAGAGCGGATAACAATGGATGGAACATTTTCTTGTCCGCTGTGTCCTTTTTACAAACGTTTTGCATCCGTCGATCAATATGACAGGGCCTTAAGGCAGCGGAAGCCATAAAGCTCTTCCAAAGAGGGGAGAGGGCAACCAGTGATCTTCTGAGCAATGACATTAACCCTCTGGAGTGCTTTCCTATCTGCCATTGTGCAGGTGCAATAAGTTAAGTTACTCTCTCTGGTGCAGCGGTAGGTCACCAGCAGTTTTTCATTCAGTTGTTGTTTTCTGAGAAGTCTCAGGTAGTATAATCTCTGCTGAGCCCTTTTGACCAGGCCTGCAATGTGAGCACCCCAGGTCAGGTCGTCTCTTTATGGTAATACCCAGAAACTTAAAACTGGCCACTTGCTCTACTTGGTCTCCATTGATAACTAAGGACTATAATTTCCTAGACAAGGAGGTCCTGCTCATTGTTACTCATGCTCTCATGATGTTTTGTCTCCTCCTCTTCTTGTTGTGCCATATCCATCATCAGCTGTCGGCAATCCATGTTTTTTCTGGACTAGTGCAACAGGCTTTATATGAGGTTGCCCTTGAAGAACCTTTGGAGGCTTCAATTAATGCAAAACACAGCAGCACGAATAGTTAATTGCACCAGTTACTTATTACATATAACTCCACTATTTTGCGAGGTGCACTGATTGCCAATTTGCTTCTGGATGCAATTCAAGGTGCTGGTTATCACCTTTAAAACCTTTTATGCCTTGGGATGGGGTTGCTTGAGGAATTTAACACTCCCTGGCTGTTTTACACATCCAATCCAGTTCAGCAGGATGCATTTGGTTCAGGCTCCATCAGTTAAGGACTGCTGGTTCCTGGGGCCAAGACCCATACCTTTTCTGCTGTAATATCTACTCTATGGAATACATTCTCCCTCCAGAGATTAGGATGGTCCTGGCCCTAATCCTGCTGGCTGCCTGGCCTTTTGTAAGGCACTAAAGACCAAGCCTGTAACCTGATGTGTGCAAAAACTCCATCTCCTGGCTGTATTAACTGTATTAACATTTTTTTTTTTGGTTAAGTTTTATTGATTTTTAAGGACAAACAAAAACAAACTAAACATAAAAACATCAACTTTCTTCCATAAGTGTACAAACAGTGTGTCGGTTGGTTTACAAATTTTTTGTGCATCGATTTCATAGTCTCAATTACAGTTACATTACATAATAACTCATATTGTCAGAAATTGAATATCCCAGTATTATTATTAATCAATCATTTGACTAAAATTTTGTTCATTCAAATGTTGTGAGATAGCTATACTTTACTTAGTTTATTTTATAACAATTCATATAGTCCTTCCAAATCTATCCTAAAAACATTTTATATATGTAATAATAATAACAATAAAAAAAGAAATACATCTTTATATATTCATTATTTTCTATAATTCTACATATTCTATTACTATATTTTGTTATCTAGCCATTGATAGAAAAGGTCCCAAATTTTGTAAAATTGTTTTTCCTCTTGTTCTCTAATTTCAAATGTCAATCTACTCATTTCAGCACATTCCAGTATTTTTTTGATAATTTCCTCCTGCAGTGATATTTTCTCATTTTTCAAACTTTTAGCAAATACAATCCTAGCTGCTGTTAATACATTTACAATCAAATATTTTAAATCTTTGCTGCATGTATCAGGTAGAATTCCCAATAAAAATATCTCTGGTTTTAAATCTATATGCTTTTTAGTGATTTTTTCCAACCACGTGTGGATTTTAGTCTAATATTTTGTTGCATCCGCACAAGTCCACCACATATGGTAATATGAGCCAGGTATCTGATGACATTTCCAACATCTTTCGGATTTATTCTTGAACATTCTTGCTATTCTTGTCGGGGGAAAATGCCACCTGTAAAACATCTCATACAAATTTTCTTTAAATGCTATTGACATTGTCATTTTATAATTTTGAGACCACAATTTTTGCCATTTCTCTAGATCAATCCCATATCCAAAGTTCTTCCCCCAAGCAATCATAGTTTCTTTAAATTTGTTCTTCTTCTAGTTTAATTTATAAGAAATATCCATACAATTTTTTAATCACCTTTTCATCAGTATCTGTCAAAATCTTATCTAAATCAGTCAATTTATTATAGAAACCTTCTATTTTAAAGTCTTTTTCATACCTGGAATGTATTTGCGCATAAGAAAACCAATTCATCTTTATACCTTGTTCCTCTAGTTTTTGCATTGATTTAAGTTCACCCTTTTCATTCAAAATTTCCCCATATCTAACTGTTTGTTCCTTCTCATATGTTATAGGATAACAAAATGCTTCAATAGTCGATAACCAGACTGGAATTTTCAAATAACATTGTCTTTTAATCTTCTCCCAATTTAATCACAGAGACTCCCATATGTAATGTCTTCTAAAATAACCCTGTATTTTAGTTCCCTTATACCATAAAAAGGCATGCCACCACAACAACAAATCATGTCCTTGTAATGTCAAAAGTCTAGAATTTCTTAATGTTGTCCATGTCAAGTTTGTAGCTTGGTAGTACAACTCCCAATTAGGCAGACCAAATCCTCCTCTAATTCTAGCATCGTGGAAGAGTTTTAACTTTATTCTCGCTTTCTTACCTTGCCATATGTTCTATATGTAAATTGGGTGACTCCAAATCTGCAAACCTGATTGGTCAAATAAACTAAGCATTGGATTGGTTCACTAGGAACCAATCCAAAGAGCTGCTGAAAGGCGGCAAATTTAAGCAACTGCCATTGGCTACAAGCAGGCAAGCCAGCCTGTGTAAAAGGCTGGCCTCGGCTTCAGCCAAGTGTTCCTATTTACTGACTAGTTAAAGAATAAAGTATTTGTTGTTGGAACCCGGTCTACCTTGTGTGTTTTCTGAATAAAACACTGGCGACGAGGATGGGATTGTCCTGAACGAAAAAACCTGCACGCAGTGATAAGAAGTCCAGATGACAACCAAGATGCCTGGAAACAACGCACCGCCCGCACCCTTCAATCCCAACGAAGAGGATTGGGATTCCTATGCAGATCGCTTCCAGATGTATTTGGAGAGCAATGAAATGGAAGACATTTCAGAGCAACGCAAGAGAGCTGTGTTCCTGACTCACTGCGGGCCAATGGTTTTCAAGATGGCAAAGGCCCTTGCGAAGCCCCAAGATGTTAAACAACTAACGTGACCAGAATTTCAAAGAATCCTCAAAGCACACTACGCTCCAATGGTGTCAAACTTAATAAAGCGACACGAATTTTACCGCAGAAACCAGAGAGAGGGAGAGACCGTCGCCAATTTCATTGCTGCCCTTAGGCAATTAGGGGGTGAGTGTGATTTCCTGAACATTGATGAAGCAATGAGGGATCGCGTGGTGTTGGGTCTGAGAGACTCGACTGCACAGAGTAAATTACTCAACAAGCCCAACATCACCGTGACCGAAGCCATCGCGGAAGCCACAGCCGCTGAAGCCGCGAAAAAATCGGCCGTCGCAATGAAAGAGATGAACACACACAGCAAAGAAACAAACCCAACCAAAGACAGAAAGCAGCCTGCCACCACAACCCACTACGAAGGGTCTGGCGAAACATTCGAATCGAGCGAAGAAGACGACGAGGTCCACCGTTTGCTCACGAACAGAAAAGAGCGTGAAAGAAGGAATTGGCGGGAGTGCGCTGGCTGCGGAGGAAACCATTCCCGAGCCGAATGCAGATTTCTCGATGCCATCTGCAGGCATTGCAAGAAACAAGGGCACATCGAGAAAGTCTGCAGGAACAAAAAAAGCTACAGCCCAACGAGACACAGAAATTCCCCAACACGAGCTGAGCCTAAACGAGCTGAGAGAAAGTGGCAACAAGAGAAGCGAGCCAATACACACCAAACTGTCACTATAAAGAGCGCTCAGACGGAAAGCGGGAAGAAAGTTAAAGTCATTGTAAAAATCGAAGGAAAACACTGCAAGATGGAAGTGGACTCGGGGTCCTTCCTCTCCATGGTATCGTGGGACACAATAAAACAGCTAGTCCCAGGTATCAAACCCAAAGAATTACAGAAGCAGCACCTAACTCTCAAGGACTACCAGGGAAACCAAATCCCTGTAGTCGGCATGGGACATTTCCGAGTCGCCTACAAACAACACGTCAAGGTGCTACCGCTGACCATAGTCGACCGAGACAGACCAAGCCTCCTGGGCATCGAATGGTTTGCGCCATTGGGCATCGGGATGACTGGGATCGATCGAGTGACTACAACCGGCTGGGAAGACGACCTCATCCGAGAATTCCAGGACGTTTTTGATGGCTCACTTGGCAAGTATGGGGGAAATCCTATTTCTTTCAGTCTAAACCCCCAAATAGCCCCACGAAGAATAAAAGCCAGGCGAGTTCCTTTTGCACTAAAGGCAAAAATAGAGGAACAGCTGGACAAATTAATAGCCCAAGGGGTGTTAGAACCTGTGGACCATGCCAAGTGGGAAACACCTATAGTCACACCGGTCAAACCCGACGGGTCCATTAGAATCTGTGGTGACTATAAGGCTACCCTGAACCACGCATTACAACCAAGCGCATACCCGGTGCCTGTAGTCCAGCATTTGCTTCACTCCCTGGGAAAAGGAAAAGTTTTTGCTAAACTTGACTTAGCACAAACCTATCAACAGCTCCCAGTGGACCCAGAAACTGCTGAAGCAGAGACTATAGTTACACATAAGGGCGCATTCAAGTGTCACCGACTCCAATTTGGAGTGAGTGTGGCCCCAGGTGTTTTCCAGAGTCTAATGGAATGCCTCCTAAATGGCATACAAGGAGTCGTACCATATTTCGACGACGTCCTGATCTCAGCCAAAGATGAAACCCAATTAAAAAACAGACTCAAAGAAGTACTAACTAAGTTCAGAGAATCTGGCCTCAAAGTGAAAAGAGAAAAGTGTTGCCTAATTAAGAATAGCGTCGAATTCCTGGGCTATTTAATAGACGGAGAGGGTATACACCCTACAGACAAAAAGATTAAAGCGATTAAAAACGCACCAGAATCAAAAAACAAGACCGAATTACAAGCCTTTTTAGGACTAATTAACTTCTATAATGTATTCCTGCCAAATAAGGCCATTATAGAGAGAACCATTGCACCGTCTTTTAGACAAAAAAGCAATTTGGACTTGGGGTTACAGAGAAAAGCAAGCCTTCCAAAAAATTAAAAGCTTGCTAACATCATCAAACGTTCTCATTCAATTTAGCAACACACTGTCCTTAAGAGTGACCTACGACGCCTCCCCATTCGGAGAAGGTGCCATCCTAAGCCACCAACTACTTGATGGCAGAGAAGCGCCCATCGCATATTATTCGAGGACTTTATCTAAAACCGAGAGGAATTACAGCCAATTGGACAGAGAGGCACTAGCAATTGTTGCAGGAGTGAAACGTTTCCACGAGTACCTATACGGGCGGACTTTTCAAATTATAACTGACCACAAACCGCTAATAGGAATTTTGGCGGGAAACTAACCTACACCAAATATCCTCTCCCCAAGAATGACTAGATGGTCAGAGTTCCTAGCAGCCTACTCATACACTCCAACACACCAACCGGGGAAACAGATTTCACATGCGGACGCTTTAAGCAGAGCATCCTTGCCAGCAACTGAAGAAGACCCGGCACCAGCGATGACAGCACTACAAATAGAGACTTGCCCCGATCTACCCATATCAGCATATGATGTCGCCAGAGCCACCGCAAAAGACTCTTTGACTGCCCGTGTTCTTAACTGGGTAGGTAAAGGCTGGCCGGAAAATCAAAAAACTAAAAACTTTAAACCTTTCCGGACCAGACAAACCGAACTTTCTATTCAAAAAGGTTGTTTACTGTGGGGTGATCGGGCGGTTATTCCTAACAAACTACAACCTAGGGTACTTAGTATGCTACACGAAGGTCACCCGGGGATTGTAAAAATGAAAAGCCTTGCTAGAAGTTATGTCTGGTGGCCGGATATTGATAGGGACATAGAATACTGGGTAACCTTGTGTAACAAATGTCAAGCAATTAGACCATCCCCACCCAAAGCACCCATTAGAGATTGGGAAATCCCACGGGGCCCCTGGTCACGAATCCACATCGATTTCGCTGGTCCAACTAAAGGACATACCTTTCTGATTGTTGTAGACGCCTATTCTAACTGGTTAGAAGTAAAAATTATGCCATCAACAACAACTGAATTAGTAATAAAACAACTGGACAGCCTTTTTGCCACCCATGGCATTCCGGACATCCTCGTGTCCAATAATGGACCACAACTGACCAGCCTACACTTTGAACAATACCTAGCCTCCCTAGGTATTAGACATGCCCTAACCATGCCGGCCCATCCGGCTGCAAATGGTAGGGCAGAGAGAATGGTCCGATTTACAAAGGAAGGGTTAGAAAAAATGGACACTGGAGATTTACAGCAAAAAATTAACCGATTGCTCACACTCCAGCACATAACACCCAGTACCACAACCAACAAGTCCCCAGCAGAGCTACTCATGGGGAGAAAACTAAGGTCACACCTTGATAGATTGCACCCAGAATTCATGCCAGAACCCCCCCCCCTGACTCCTCTACACGGTTTAGAAAATTTGGAATTGGCGATTTAGTCTATGCCAAAAACTTCACTGGGGACCCAGTATGGCTACCAGGACAAATTACCCAAATAACAGGCCCCAAATCCTACCGGTTAACAGTAGATGATGGCAGGGAATGGAAGCGGCACATAGACCAGCTTTGATCCCGAAATATAGAAAGAACCACAGACATACAACCACTCGTCGAAAAAACCGACGAATTGCCAACTAAGGTGGGGGGGGGGAAATGCGAGAATTAAATAAAGAACCGCTAAAAAATAAAACCAATGAAACATATGGACAAAAAGAGCAAATAAAAGACTCACTGTTTGGAGAGACTTGCGTGAAGAGCCCATCGGAAGGGGCCAGCCAGGCCATCTCGACCTGCCCGGAGGAAACGGGAGGGAGCGGCAAAACCGCCAGCCTAAGAAACTCAGGCGGCGGTAAAATGGCTGACTCACCCTTCCAGACGGTTCCAGGGAGAAGAATGGACGACACAGCAGCCCCATCCGAACCGGTTGAAGTCTTCACTAAGAATGAACCGCGCAACTCAAGTCGAGTCCGGAAAAGCCCCACCTACCTGCGAGACTACGTCACCACGTCGGACTGAACTAAGAGGGGAGGGGTGTTCTATATGTAAATTGGGTGACTCCAAATCTGCAAACCTGATTGGTCAAATAAACTAAGCATTGGATTGGTTCACTAGGAACCAATCCAAAGAGCTGCTGAAAGGTGGCAAATTTAAGCAACTGCCATTGGCTACAAGCAGGCAAGCCAGCCTGTATAAAAGGCTGGCCTCGGCTTCAGCCAAGTGTTCCTATTTACTGACTAGTTAAAGAATAAAGTATTTGTTGTTGGAACCCGGTCTACCTCATGTGTTTTCTGAATAAAACACCATATTTATTTCAACACAATTTTGTTTTAATCTTCAAAGTAGTCCTTTCCAAGCCTAATTGGTATTGTTTGAAACAAATATAGGATTCTGGGTAAAATATTCATTTTGATTGTTGAAATTCTCCCTATTAGTGACAATTGTAGGTTTTCCCATTTCGTCAAGTCTTGTGCTATCTGTTGTTTAAATTTAATGTAATTGTTCTCTTTTAATGTACTACATCTTGCTGTCAAATGTATCCCCAAGTACTTAACCTTATCCGTGACTTGAATTTTCAATACATCTGCCAATTCTTCTTTTTGTCTTAGTAACATATTCTTTGTCAAAATCTTTGTTTTATCTTTGTTTATTTTCAGGCCGGCCACCTTGCCATATGCCTCTATCTTTTCCAATAGTTTTGGTGCTGTTTCTAGAGGATCTTCTAAAATAAAGGCTAAGTCATCCGCAAAAGCTTGCAATTTAAATTCTTCCTTTTTAATTTTCATTCCTTTTATACTCTTTTCATCTCTAATGTTTCTATTTAACACTTCCAAAGTTAATATGAATAGCAAAAGTGATAGTGGGCAACCTTGTCTTGTACCTTTTCTTATATTGATAGAGTCTGTTAATTCTCCTTCGATCATTACCTTTGCCGTTTGCTTATAATATATGGCTTGTATTGCTTGAATAAATTTTCTGGCAAAGCCCATCTGTTCCAATAATAATAACATGAATCTCCAGTTCACATTATCAAATGCCTTTTGTGCATCTAAAAATATCAAAGCCATTTGTTTTTTGGGGTGAGCCTCAATATTCCAAAATGTCCAATATTACTCTCATATTATCTTTAATTTGTCTCTTTGGCAGAAATCCATTTTGGTCAGAATGAATAAAATTATTTAAATATTTTTTGAGTCTCTCTGCCAATACTGAAGCGAAGATTTTATAATCTGCATTTAATAAAGAAATGGGTCTATAATTCTTAATTTGTAATGGATCAGTCTCTTCTTTTGGAATAAGTGAAATATAGGCTTCTGACCATGTTTTAGGTATCTTCTTCTTTAGCATAACTTCATTCATGACTTCGAGCAATGGAAGGTTCAGCAATTCTTGTAATGTTTTATAGAATTCTGCTGGAAGTCCATCTGGGCCTGATGCCTTCCCATTATTTTGTTTCTTAAGTTAACTCCATCATGGTTATATTGCTTTCTAACATTTTTTCAGTCTTTTTAGGTATCTAAGGTAGATTAGCATTCTGTAAATACTGTTTAACTCTTTCCTCATCAATATTCTCTTGCTCATATAATTTCCCATAAAAGCCTCAAATGATTTCCTTCTCTTTATTGCCGTGACAAACTTGACCTTGATCATCTATTAAATGCGGTATTTTTCTTGATTCTTTTTCCTTTCTCAATTTGTATGCTAACCATCTACCTGGTTTGTTTGCATCCTCAAAATAATTCTGTTTAGCACTTCTAATTTTCTGTGCTAATTCTTCTTTCTCTGTTAAACTCATTTTATGTTTGATTGTATCCAGTTTTAGCTTAATGTCTTTTTTCTGTGGCATTTTCTGTAGTTCTTTTTCGAGTCTTTTATACTCATCTTCTAAAGCTTCCATGGCTTGCCTTTTCCTAATGTTCCTTTTCCTTGTGTAGTCTATTATCAAGCCTCTAGCATATGCCTTCATTGTGTCCCATACATTCTGGATTGAAGTATCTTCTTTTTTATTTTCTCTAAAGAAAAAAACCAATTCTTTCTCCATCTGCTGTATAAAATCCTTCTCCTTTAGAATAGTATTATTTAATGTCCATCTCGATCTTCTTTTTTGTCCTTTCCATTTAATTGTCATTGGATTGTGGTCTGCCCAAGTACTTGTTTCGATATTTGTTTCCTGAATATTAGATATTAATTCTGTTGAAGTCCAAATCATATCTATTCTGGACCATGTTAAATGTCTATTTGAGTAAAAAGTGTATAGTTTGAGTTTAACATTTCTTTCTCTCCATATATCTTTTACATTTATTTCATCTATCATTTTAAAAAAGGATTTGGGGAAAGTCTTCCTATTTTGCTTTGTTGTTGTTGTTATATAGTCCAGTTTATTGTCTACAATTCCATTGAAATCTCCCATCATAACTATGTTGACATAGTCCAGTTCAATTATTTTCATGTGTAATTTTTTATAAAATTCTTCTTGTTTATCATTCAGAGCGTACATTGCAATCAAGAGTGTTTTCGTATTATTGTCCATTATTTCCAACATTAATACTCTTCCGTCTTCATCAGTATAAATCAATTTTGATGAAATGGTCTCTTTGATATATAAAACCACTCCTCTTTTCTTACATTGAGTCAAAGAAGTAAATATTTTCCCTAATTTTGGCTGTATCAACAATTGTTCATATTGTTTTTTAATATGTACTTCTTGTAGACAAATTATATCAAATTTTAGTTTCTCTAATCTGTGAAAAATCTTCTTTCTTTTAACAGCTGAATTAAGTCCATTTATATTCCTTGTAATCAGTTTTTTCTCTTCCATAATTATGCTTTATAATTAGGTTTGGCAGCTCTCATAGATCTTGGTTCACGTTGTTCTTTAGTCTCCACTGATCCACCTACTGCGCCTTCTTCTTTTTCAGTCTCCATTTGGTCATCTTGAAATTCAATTAGTGAAGTCTCTTTTTCTGCCTCCTCTCTCCTTCCAAAAAATTCTGCATAAAATAATTTTGCTTTCTCGATTGAGTCAATTCTATATCTCTGTTCTTGCCATGTAAACATTAACCCTTCTGGGATTAGCCATCTATAATTCACCTCTTTTTTCAACAGCATTTTAGTCAAAAATCAATATTGTCTTCTCATCTCTCTCACTCTTCTGGGTATTTGCTTTAAAACCATAATCTCCTTGCCTTTGTATTTCAATGTTTTCTCTCTTACCACTTGTGATATTTGTGTTTTAATGGCTTTTTTTGTAAATCTGATATGAACTTCTCTTGGTAGGTTATTTCTCATCGCATATCTTGTAAAAACTCAGTATACCTCATCTACTCCATCCATCATCTTCTCTTCTGTTATTTCCAAAGCTTCAGCCAATATTTCTATCATTATCTCAGCTAGATTTTGTCCTTTTTCTTCCTCTATGTTTTGAAATCTGAGATAGAATTCTGATCTGTCCCTCTCCCATTTCAATATCCCACTTTTATCTTGTTCAACCACTGTCTGATATCTATATCTTCAATCTTCTTGTCTCTTTGTTTATCTTCTTCTTTAATTTTTTAGAATCTCTCATCATACTTCATTTGTTGAATATTCTCCACCTTTTCATCAGTTTTCTCTGTTCTTTGCTCAATGTTTTCTATTCTCTTTTCAGTGGTATCTGATTTTATTTTAAGGTCTTGGATTCCTTGCATAATCATCTGTAGAGTCACTCTTTCTTGATCTTTATCTTGCTTTAACATTGTCTGAATTGAACGTTGTCCTCCAGATGGTGGGGAGGCAGAAGTAGAAGCTGAGGAGCCAGAAGCTATAAACTTCCTACTCATTTTAAACAATTCGGGATCTTCAGGTTCTTCTCAACCCTAATCCAATTATGAAATAGCCAATTATAATCCAAAATGAAAAATAAGAATGATAGAGAGAAAAACCCAATAATAATAAAAAGAAAAGGAGAAAAAAAATTCTTCAGGTTCTTCTTAACCTTAATCCAATCAATAATTAGGTAAAAAGGAAGGAGAAGAATTTAAAAAGTTTAAAAAGAGCAAAAAGTAAAAAAGAATTTAAAAAAATAAAAATTATTTTTCAGGTTCTTCAACACATTAATCGAATTGAGAATTTTCAAATAATAAAAAAAGCATACCTAAAAACAAAAAATCCCAAAGAAGAAAGGAAAAGAAAAAAAATTTTTTTTTGAGGCTTCCCCTTTAAAATACAAAGCAAAGATTAAAATATTACAAAAATAAAGGTTTTAAAAAGAAAAAATGAACAGTACAGCTGGTAAGGGGTGTGTGTGACCCAACTTAAGAAAATAAAAAAGACACAGTGCACTTTATTTAATTATCCAAGGCTCTTGTCATAGCTCTCTCCAAGCTTCAAAGCCAAGTTTCAATTGTTGATAGAAATCCAGAAGAACACCTGCAGTAACACTCTTCTGTGCTCTTCCCTCTATCTTATCACGTAGCAATGTCCTTAAAAAAGAATTTCAGAGCTTTCTTTGTCAGCTTTCTCAGCTTCGTCTATGATATTTTCAAGCCTCTAGTTGGCAGCATTACAAAGTTTCTTTACTCTCACTCTCCTCCTCCTTTCCCGGACAAAACGTAATAAACATAAAAAAAAAACCCAAGTATAACTTAAGGGAGCCTCTAACCTAAAATATTACAGTCAGAAAAGAAGAGAAAAAAATAGATATAAATAGAGAAAAAAACAGTCCAGCTAGCAAATGCAGAATCACAATGGAAATCCAGCCATGAGGAAAAAAAAACATGAAACAAAACCTTACTTTGACACTTCTGTTTAAAAACCGCCGCTTATTCAGTTCTGTCAAAATGTTTACAATTTTTTTTCCCCTTAGGGTGTCCTTTAAAGTCCTTTTAAGTCTTAAAATAATAAAAGAACAATTCTCACCAGACCGACACACTTTCTCTTTCAACCTCTTCCGTTCGGAGCTGTCCCAACTTCAGCAGCTTTGGTGGCTGCCTCTCTGCCACTGGCAAAAGGGCTTCTCCTGGATCAACCAGGGACTTTGCGATATCCCTGGAATCTACAGAACGCGCCCTTCACTATCACCGTCTCTTCTGGACGGTTTAGGTCCGTTTGGACCGTTCAGAGGCAAAGATATCGGCTGCAATCTCAGACCTCCAAGATTTCATGCAGTATCATCGCAACGCCAGCTCCTCAACTGTATTAACATGTATTAAGCATGTTCTGGTGGTTTTTCTCAGCTGCTAATTTTTTAGTGTCCATGATATGATTCTTTTTAGTCTGTTGTTTGCCACTTAGAGTCAATTGTTGAGATGATTGATTGATTAAAGAAACAAACAAATAAACCCATAGATCTGCTCAGATTCTTAATTCCCCATCTCAGATCTCCATATTGTCTAGCCAGTAGCTTTTTAAAGTCTTCTGTGAAGGGTACGTGAAGGTGTATTTGCTTATTCAAAGAGTACTGAAAGCTGGGGAGCAGTCTGTTCAGTGATTGTCCAGCTTAAAATAGAACAAGCAAACACTGATTTCCCTGGCATTTGTTTGTTTCTTAAATATTGGCCAACAGAGTGTGAAAAAAAAATTAAATAAATAAATTATCTGCAAGCTGTGGATTGGCAAGCATACACAGGAAACATCATCCTGAAGGTTCCGTATCCGAGACTGCAAATAGTGAGGACAATATGGAGAAATGATGGGTTGTGAATGATTAATGATTTAAAAAGCTGGTGGCATGGTTCTATGGCACTAATTCCATGATTAGTTTAGATTTCTGACAACAGCAATCTGCCTTTCATCCTTAGCTGGGTGGGTAGAGAAGAAGCAGGGGTGGGATTCAAAAATCTCAGGAACCGGTTCACTGCCTGGTTGCTGGGTGGGATTGGCCATGGTAGGTGTGGTGTACCAGAATGTCTGAGAAGGCTGTTTTTTGCTCTCCCAACGGTCTGGAGGCTTCTCCCTGGCCTCTTGGAGGGCAAAAACAGCCTCCCCTGGAGACGCCCTCCGGAAGCTGGAAACAGGCCCTTTTCCAGACTCCCGGAAGGCCTGTTTTTCCCCCTTCCCGAGCTTCCACGGCGACCCTGCACTTACCTGCATCGTGTGGAGACTCCTGGGAGGGGAGGAGTGGGATGGGCAGGGCCAGCTGGTCAGTTGATGTTCTGTATGTAAAGTGGATGACTCCAAATCTACCATTCTGATTGGCTAAGAAAAAGAACAGTGGATTGGTTCACTAGGAACCAATCCAAAGTGATACCAAAAAGGCGGCAAATCTAAATAGCTGCCATTGGCTGCAAGCAGGCAAGCCAGCCTGTATAAAAGGGCTGGCCCCAGCTTCAGCCGGCGTTCCGTTACTAACTGTTGATAATAAAAGTATTTGTTGTTGGAACCCGGTCTACCTCGTGTGTTTTCCGAACAAAACACTGGCGACGAGGATGGGATCGTCCTGAACGGAACAAAACCTGCACGTGGTGATAGAAGCCCAGACTGCAACTAAGATGTCTGGAAACAACGCACCGCCCGCACCCTTCAATCCCAACAAAGAGGATTGGGATTCCTATGCTGATCGCTTCCAAATGTACTTGGAGAGCAACGAAATGGAAGGCATTTCCGAACAACGAAAGAGAGCCGTGTTCCTGACGCACTGCGGAACAACCGTCTTTAAAATGGCTAAAGCCCTCGCCAAGCCTCGGGACGTTAAACAATTAACGTGGACAGAATTACAGAGACTCCTGAAAGCACACTACGCCCCGATGGTGTCTAATTTAATAAAGCAACATGAATTCTACCGAAGAGACCAGAGAGAGGGAGAAACCGTTGCCGACTTCGTCGCTGCACTCAGACAAATTGGGGGTGAGTGTGAATTCTCAAACATAGACGAGGCAATGAGAGATCGCGTGGTGTTGGGCCTGAGAGACTCAACCGCACAGAGTAAAATGCTCAACAAGCCCAACATCACCGTTACCGAAGCCATTGCGGAAGCCACAGCCGCTGAAGCTACGAAAAAATCCGCAGTGACATTTAAGAAGATGAACACGCACGGCGATGAAACATCAACCAAAGAGAAAAAACATCCTGCCACAACGACCCATTATGAAGAGTCGGGTGAAACAAACGAATCAAGCGAGGAGGACGACGAGGTCCACCGTTTGCTCACAAACAAGAAAGAGCGCGAAAGGAGAAAGTGGCGGGAATGCGCTGGCTGCGGAGGAAACCACCCACGAGCCGAATGCAGATTCCTCGATGCCATCTGCTGACATTGCAGAAAAAGAGGGCACATCGAGAAGGTCTGCAGAAATAAAAAATCTTACAGCCCGACGAGACGCAGAAATTCCCCAACACGAGCCGAGCCAAGTCGAGCCGAAAGAAAATAGCAACAAGAAAAGCGAGCCAATACACACCAAACTGTCATTATCCAAAGCTCCCAGACGGAAAGTGGAAGAAAAATTAAAATCGTCGTAGAAATCGAGGGAAAACACTGCAAAATGGAAGTGGACTCGGGGTCCTTCCTCTCCATGGTATCATGGGACACAATTAAACAGTTAGTCCCAGGTATCAAGACCAAAGACTTGATGAAGCAGCACCTAACCCTCAAAGACTATCAGGGAAACCAATTCCCTGTGATGGGCAAAGGACATTTTCAAGTTGCCTACAAAAACCACATCAAAGTGCTTCCGCTGACCATAGTCAACCAAGACAGACCAAGCCTCCTGGGCATCGAGTGGTTCGCGCCATTGGGCATCGGGATGACCGGGGTCGATCGAGTGACCACAGCCGGCTGGGAAGACGACCTCATCAGAGAATTCCACGACGTGTTTGACGGATCACTGGGCAAGTACCGGGGAAACCCTATTTCTTTCAATTTAAACCCCCAAATAGCCCCACGAAGAATAAAAGCCAGGCGAGTTCCTTTTGCACTAAAGGCAAAAATAGAGGAACAGCTGGAAAAATTAGTAGCCCAAGGGGTGTTAGAACCTGTGGACCATGCCAAGTGGGAAACGCCTATCGTCACACCCATTAAACCAGACGGGTCCATCAGAATCTGTGGTGACTATAAGGCTACCCTGAACCACGCATTACAACCAAGCGCATACCCGGTGCC
>BLBF01000022.1:3269871-3273777 GCA_015471245.1 Laticauda colubrina | reverse complement strand
AACAGACTAAAAAAGGTTCTGACTAAGTTTAGAGAAGCTGGCCTCAAGGTTAAAAGAGAGAAGTGCTGTCTAGTTAAAAACAACGTCGAATTCCTGGGCTACTCAATAGACGGAGAGGGCATCCACCCCACAGATAAAAAGATTAAGGCGATAAATGAACCCGGTCTACCTCGTGTGTTTTCCGAACAAAACAGTTGAAATACCAGTTCAGCAAACCAGATAAAAACTCAACATCCAGTTCACTTGAACCTGTCTGAACTGGTAGAATCCCACCTCTGAGAAGGAGAGGGAGAAAGAGAGAGAAAAAGAGGGAAAAAGGGAGAGAGAGAGGGAGAAGTTGAAAACAAAGGAGTAGCTTGACAGATTATTCCCTTCTTTTATAGCAGGGGTGTCAAACTCATATTGTCACAGCAGAAGTTGTCACGTGACTTATCACAACTTTCCCACCCTCTGCTAAACCAGGCACAGTATGTGACACATCCGGCCTGCAGGCTGCGAATTTGACAGCCCTGTTTTATAGGATCAAATGAAATCCCATAGTCATCTGAGTCTACTGGAAACTGCCGGGCCAACCAGCTATTAACCAGGACCAGATGGCTTCCAAAGAGAACAAACAATTGGCTAGTGATTAAGAAGTTCAAGTTCTCCAGTGGTTTACACCCTAACAAAACAAGAAAGCAATATAAGTCTTCATTTATTTTATGATTGCGAGAGAACCTATTAGAGATTTTTATTTTTTTTTAATTAAACAAATGTTATTAGTTTTTAAAGACAGTACACAAACAAAACGTAAAACCTAATAACATAAAATATCTTTTTTAAAAACTGCTTATTAAATTTTAACAAAATAAATAAAACATCTTATTTGAGTACAACATAGTTCCAGATTATCACATATGCATATCTTATTTATTCTTTTTCCAACTTCTCCTTTTACCTAAATTTCTATATCTCTTTATTCATTGTACTTATACTTTCATCTGTCTTGTTTACAATTTCATTATTCTCTTCTAACGTTCTTCCAAAATGTTATTAATTCTCAATAAGCTAACTTAACTTAATAAAACACTAAACATGAAAACATAAAACTTTTTTTGGGAAAGTGGCTTAATCCTGGGTTAGCATCTTTTTATACAGACATAAATCAAATTCATGCTCACCTTATATACTATTTCATATCTCATTTATCATTCTACATTTTCTATATGTTTTCTCCCCTCTTTTCACTCTCTTAATTCTATTTTATTTATTTCATCTCAATTAAAATAATTTTACTTGTATCTTTTATCCATTCTTTTTCAATTATCTATTTTTTCTTTTCTCTTTACTGCAAAATTTCTCTGTAATCACTGGTTGAAGTATGACGATTTTTTATCTTTCCCCTAGATTTAACACTTAAAAATATATATATAATTTCCATACTGATTCTGCTTGGTGCATTCTACATAGTACATTTTAAAATAATAAAAAAGAAAAAAAAAATAGTTACGCTTATAGTATAATAAAAACAATGTTCCATAGCTAATTAAACTCTATTAGACATTTTACACATTCACTTTAATATATTGTTAACTCATATAATATTCCAATTTTCTAACTCTATTTCAAATACAAATACTACAATACAATCCTGTGCACTTTTGCAGAATCTCTTCCTTAATTACATTTTACCCTTTGTCTCTAAAAAAACCCTGTTTTTTAACATTTTGTTTTAAGTCTTTAGAACTTCTCTTCCCTTTTTCCCTTCCTCTCTTATCCAGTCTCATCTTTTTGCCCACCCCCCATCTCTCAATCTCTGCCCTCTTGGTCTCCCTCCCCTGTTGTATTCCTCTTTTCTGTTGCTTCCTGACATTGTATCGATTTTTCACCTTATTTTTCCCTTTCTTGGTTGTTTTTTTAAATCTTGAATTCTCCATTTTCTTTCCCTTTCCCTTTTCTTCCTCAACTAAAATTATTTGTCCATTAAAGATGGCTTCTTCTTTTTCATCCCAGCTTTCTTGTTGTTGTAATTCCTGGTAGGTAGAAATCACCATTTCTAAGAAGTGAAAAACAGATCCAGAAGAGCCCTTGCCTTCTTGTACCTCTTCTTTTAACTTTTTATATTCTATTTTCAATTCTTCAACAGATAATGCCATTGTAAGATTTTTTTTAAAAAAAAACAACCCAAATGATTTTAGTCTTTCAAAAAATAGTTTCCAAGAGTCCCAAAGTCACAAAGCAATCCAAATCAGCACAAACTGTTTCATTTAGCACTTTCTTCTTTTTGTACTATCTTTTCCTGGGGTGAAATTTAATTACACATTTCAAAAGTAATTTTTTAAAAGTCTTATTCCGTTATTTCTGATCTTAAAAGTTACAAGCCGTCTCCTCCAACAAAATTTTAATATATATTCTTTGCCTCTCCCTTCCCACTTATAGCAAAAAAAGAAAAAGAAAATTTTTGGTTTTCAGTTCCAATGTTCAGAAATCTTAATATCCCCTTGGCTTTAATTTTCAGATTTAATTACCTCCTATGCCAAAGCAGATTTTTCTGATTTCCATCAGGTATCTCCATAGGGAAGGAGAGTGAGAATAAAAAAAAAACTTTCCCTTTGACTTTTCTTTGCCACTTTTAACGATCTTGTTAGGAAACAATGTATCCTTTGAAAAGTTGAACCTCCAGAATAAGGATGTAACTTACTGTCCCGATTCAGCCAAAAACTTTCACTTCTTCAAACTTCCTCCTGCACAATCTTGTCCAGCTGAAAGCTTCTTTATGTCAACCATTACTGACCGCCGCTCCACCGCCTTGGGAAAAGGGAGTTAAACTGGCTGAGGAGGGGGATTGCGATTCCCCCAAACCCCTGCCCGAATCTCCCCTGTCTTCGGTTACCTCTACGGGGTAACCATAGCCTCCAAATCCAGCTGGATCGGGGGCACCTTGGCAGCGAGCGAAGCAGGAACTACGCATGATCACGGATTTCTGCCGCCGTCGAAGACTTGCAACCGGAAGTCCAGAGATTTTTATTTTTGAAGGTGGGGAAAACAAAGTGCTTTCCAAAAAGAAAAAATTCCAAAATCAGAGGAATGGGAGAATAAGGGGTGGGGGAAGGACAAGAGAGCTTAAGTAAATGGGGAAGCCAAAAGACATGGCAGCTGCATCTGTGGCATGATTACAGTATAAAGTAATGATGAGATTATGAATTGGATGGAGCATTTTTGAGATCCTGTATAAACACCCCTGAATGCCCAACCATTTATTCACCTTCAGGTCACCTTCTGTGTTGTTCATAAAATAAGCTGGAATTTTGTTTCCCAACCAAGCCATAACACTATTATATTATAGCATGGAATGCTTTTTTAACTACATTACAGCTGGTAAAGGCAAGAAACCAGCAATAAAGTCTGATTAAGTCTTTGCTTATTCTCAATCCAGTGCTCCAGAATTCATTCATTATAAACTGATTTCTGTAGCAAAAGCAAGGTTTTTTGTTTTTAAGTGAATACAACTTTTGCCCCAGGGAAAATTATTTCAAAAGATGCCAGTGTTTTAAGCAGCAGCTTTCTTTTGCTCTCAGTACAAAGTTGCAATGCATTGTTTGTAAGCACACACAAACAAACACACCCAATAGGACCACTCTTCTCTGACATGATTGAGTTTGCCTTGAGCGATTAGAACTCTTCTCATATGCGGTGGTGTTCAGAGGGGTAATTTAAAATTCTATTGCAGGAGATGTGTCATTTAAAGAGACTCCCTTCCAGGCAAGTGTATATTAAGAATCGTGCTTTTTCACTCTTGAATGGGCACTAGGGGCTCTCAAGCGTGGATGTGGGATGGAGCGATCACACTGATATAACCACTCATCAACAAATACTTTCTTGAGGTGGCTTTCAGATTGGAATATTTAAAAAAAGCTTTGTTTGAAT
>BLBF01000022.1:3254871-3264871 GCA_015471245.1 Laticauda colubrina | reverse complement strand
GCTGCACTAAGAAAGATAGAACAGGTAACTAGCAAAGAATTGGTAAGAGAATACCTATCCACCTTGGATGAAAACAAATCATATGGAACAGAAGGTTGACTCAGCTTCCTTCCTTCCAAAGTTGGTAAAATGAGGACATATTGTTGGGGGCATTATGTTGACTCTGTAAACTGCTTAGAGAGGGCTGTAAAGCACTTTGAAGCGGAATATAATAAAGGAGAGAAGCAACTTAGAACTAAGGAGAAATTTCTTGACAGAACAATAAATCAGAGGAACAACTTGCCTCCAGAAGTTGCAAATGCTCCAACACTGGAAGTTTTAAAAAATATGTTGGATAACCATTTGTCTGAAGTGGTATAGGGTTTCCTGCCTCGGCAGGGGGTTGGACTAGAAGACCTTCAAGGTCCCTTCCAACTCTGTTATTCTATTCTAAATAAGATGTGAAACATTATAAAATTGTCTTCGAAGAATAGTACCCAATGAGACATTTCAGAGATCTTCCAGTTTCAACTACTGCAACACCCATGAATGAATAATTTTGTTCATAGAGATTGCTTAGAAAGTTGAAACTGCAGGGCATTCTTCAAGGGCTCCAATGCAAAATTCCCCTCCATAATGCTGTTTTCTAAGAATATTGACTGAAAATCTGATTCTCTTCATGGGTCTGCTCTGTGGAAAGAGAAACAGTGTTAAAACAGCAAGTGTGCCCTAGGTTCTTCCATCCCTGATCTAAGAGCTGCTAAACTCTTTACAATTGACAGTTCCTAGCTGTTTGGACTCATGGAAGAGATAAAACTTGGAATGGTTATGGGAAGAAAAAAGTCTGTTGCTTTCAGGAGAATATTAAACAGATCAAAGCTTTTGAACCATGTGAATGTTTTGTGTCCAGGGAATAAATCCTATTTCAGCGCTCTTACTCCTACGCCTTTCAGTCATGCATGAAATGTTGCAACTAAATTAGTTATATTCTGCCTCCAAAAATGTACCAGCCTTTTGTTATTTTATAGGTATTGTTTTCCAAGCTGGCTCAGTGTTCCATTCTGGTTCCCCTTTCTCTGATTTTTTTCCCCTCACCAAGTAGGTCTTTCTGCACAACCTCCTTCCTTGTGCTGCGAAGATTACCCAGCAAGTCAGAGAGGCAAAAATATCCCCCTCGCTTTCCTCTTGGGCTCCTGAATCAGTCAGTTGTCTTGATGTGAAGTTAAAAATAGTCATGTATCTGCTGAAGCTGCCTGGCCCGCGGTTGGAACGAGGCACCTGTTCTCAAAAGTGATATTTACAGGCAGCACAGTGAAGTACAGTAATTCTCCAAATGAGTGAGTGAGTCATACCCTTTACGGTGGTAAAACTCTCTGGGTTTTCCTGCTTTCTCTTCTTAGTGTATGTATTTATAGTGATGTGGAAAACCAGTGTTGGAGACTAACATGTGGTTGCTACTCCCAAAGGTGCTTTTTCAAAAGGCAACTGAACTTTCTGTTTTTTTTTCTTTGAAGACATTTCACTTCTCATCCAAGAAGCTTCTTCAGTTCTGACTGGATGGTAGAAAAAATGGATTCTCAGAAAAAATTGCAGAATACAGGAATCATTAGCACTCCTCAGGTGACCCTGAGGATACAAATAAACCTCCAAGTGCTTCAACAACCCTCTAAAAGGATGCAAATGCCCAGCTGTCTACAAGAATATAAATCTTTTCATTCCCCACTGTCCAATCAGAGCTGAAGAAGCTTCTTGGATGAGAAGCGAAATGTCTTCAAAAGAAAAAACAAAAAAATTCAGTTGCCTCTTAAAAAAACACCTTATGGACAACGATAAGCTGGATGACTGAGAATTTGCATAGACATTTGTTGCCACTGTTTTTTTCTTCCAGGCTTCCTTGTCTTCCTCTAGAGATAAGATAAGATGATAAGACAAGACAAGACAAGACAAGACAAGATAAGGTAACCTTTATTGTAATTTTTTTTTTTACTGTGAGCGCACAGGCGCACATTAAAAATGAAATTTGGTTGCCTGATCTCAAAAGAAAGTATACTGTGGTGGCCTAGTGGTTAGAATGCGGCATTGCAAACTAATTTTGCTGACTGCCAACTGCCAGCGTTTCAACAGTTTGATTCTGACTGGCTCAAGGTTGACTCAGCCTTCCATCCTTCTGAGGTTGGTAAAATAATACCATATATACAGGGGTGGGATTCTACAAGTTTGCACCTATTTGCTAGAACCAGTTGTTAACATTTTAAGCAGTTCAGAGAATCGGTTGTTAGAAGAAATTAATCCTGTAAGGAAGGCAGGAAGGAAACATTCTGGTGTTGCTTACAGAAACTGCATCTCCATTAACCCTTATTACATTCTTGACAGTATTAGACTTCCTGTCTCAGGAACTTCTCTGGAATTTTTACCTCCTTTGCTGATACTTTGCTTGTGTTGAATGACCATTCAAAATTACAATGGCACTGAAAAAAGTGACTTATGATCATTTTTCACACTTATGACTGTTGCAGCATCCTCACAGTCATGAGAGGCCAGGCGAGGAGATGCATGCCTCGATGTGAGTGATGTTGCGTTGGCCATGCCCAGCCAGTCACATGACCACCAAGCCATGCCCACCAACTAAGCCATGTCCACAGAACCAGTTGTTAAAAAATTTGAATCCCACCCCTGCATATATGTGTATACCATTTCATATATGGTATTCAGCTTTGTTCGTATAAATATATACTACACATATAAAGTATATAGTATATAATGGTATTATACCATTATATACAATACACGCACACACGTCACTGTCCACCAGGAATACATAGTGGAAATAGGAAACTTGAGCATTCACAAGATTGATACCATATGGAATAAAGCTCTGGCTGAATCTAGATTTTCTGCTTTGGATCCCAGAAGGAAAACTGGTCATGGAGAGGATGTGTAGCATCCCAAACAATACTGTGGACTGTATAAATGCATATTCTTGTTTATCAGGCAGTATTAGTTTGCATTATCCTACAGGTGCCTCCTTTAATTTTATGGACTTCCTTAAAAATGCAGATTATCCTCTTGCTCCCAAGTACAAACAATCTGGCTGCAAGATAGTGACACACTCCATCAAGTACAGCTCCTGCATTGTTGAGTGCTGTGACAAATCCCTTCATTTCAAGATAATGCCTATGGCTCAGAATCAGTGGTGGGATTCAAATTTTTTTTACTACTGGTTCTGTGAGTGTGGCTTGGGGGGCGTGGCTTGGGGGGCATGGCAGGGGAAGAATACTGTAAAATCTCCATTCCCACCCCATTCCTGGGAGAAGGTTACTGCAAAATCCCCATTCCCTCCCCACCCCACTAACCTGCTTTCCAGCTCTGTTCTCCTGTGCGGGGCAACTAAAGACCCAGCCAATCAGCTGAGACTCGGGAGGTGGAGAATAGATGGGGGTGGGGCCAATCAGAAGTGGTATTTGCCGGTTCTCCGAACGACTCAAAATTTCCACTACCGGTTCTCCAGAAGTGGTCAGAACCTGCTGAATACCACCTCTGCTCAGAATGTCTAAGATTTCCTGTCTTGGTGATGAAGCAAGAATAAGAGATAATTAAGAAAGGTTACTGATGAGCATACAATTTATGCCTTGCCAAAAGTGTCTTAATGACTTTGGGTAAGATTTAGTGTGTAAGATAAGGAAGACTCAGGATGCAATCGAAAGGAAAATGGTCTTATTCCATAACCACTACACATTGTTTCAGATGAGGAGATGGTAAAACAGAGGAGTACAATGAAGATTTAGTTTAACTGGTATAGATAGCTGCTGGTGTTTGGCAAACATATTAAATAATAACAGAGATTATCAAGATGGAACAGAATGGAATGGAACAGCAATAGACTTAGATTTCTATACAGCTTCATAGTGCTTTCCAGCCCTCTCTAAGCAGTTTACAGAATCAGCATATTGCTCCAAACAATTCTGTGTCCTTACCCACCTTGGAAAGATGGAAGGCTGAGTCAACCTTGAACCTGATGGGATTTGAACTGCCAAATTACACTGCAGGCAGCCGACAGCAGAAGTAGCCTGCAGTACCGCACTCTAACCACTGTGCTACCGAGGCTCATTGAATAGAATAGAATAGAATAGAATAGAATGGAATGGAATGGAATGGAATAGAATAGAATAGAATAGAATACAATACAATACAATACAATACAATACAATACAATACAATACAATACAATACAATACAATACAATACCTTTATCACTTTAAATGTACACTAATTAGCATACATTAAAAGGAGATTTCACTGCAAACAGTTTTCAAAGGCTAACCACCTCCAATACACACTACATGATAAACATGACAAAAATGACTGGTTCATGCAGAGCATTCTGTAATCTCTTTGGATCAGGTGCACACAATCTCACCTAATTACCAGAGGATTCACATGGTGAAAGCAATAGCTCAGTCTATGCTGAGCAGGATAAATGAGAGGATCAAAAATAATTGACAGGCATTTGAGCAAGATATTCCAGATCTTCTTTCTGCCATCTTTCCCCACCCCCACAAACCACCATGAGAAAGAACCAGAGAGCTATTTTATAATCTAAATCTATCAAAATTTTAGGGAAATGTACCTCAAAATGTTTGTTTTCCCCATCTAGAGATAGAGTTATGAGAATTATCTTTCTGACCAGCAATCTGATCTACATACAACATTCCCTAACTTTCAGAGCTTTGAGAAATGCCAGCTTCCTTCCAGGTGCTTCCTTTCTCTCCAGCTAGCAAATGTGCAGTATCTACGGTACTAGCACAACTCAATCCCCTGTGCTTTCCTCTTCTCTGAGAGAGGAAGGAAATTGTGTCTATAGGGATGGAGATTTGAGCAGGACTAAGGGGTTCTCTCTCTCTTATGCTCTGCTTCCTGGGGTCTGGATTTTCTGGAGAGGTGATGTTTCCTTCCATTATCAGACATTTTGCTAGCTGGACTGTTAAGGTTGCTAATGTGATGCTTATTGAAGGAGAGCTGCTAATAGAGAAAATGCCTGTCTCAGTAATGGTTATATTGGGAGAATGCAAGCTAAGGATGGGCAACCATTTTACCATTGCGAACTCTGTGTGGCAATATCTGATAGGATGAGCGTGGATAAATGAGCATATATGGATATGCAGAAACATACATGCACACTGATGCGTTCTCTCTCCATTTCTCTACCTCTGCTTTTTTTAAAAAAACAATTTCATTGATGTTTTTAATGAACAGCAAAATCAATATAAATTAAATTGGAAGGAAAAAAGAAAAAGTTCAACAGGTGCGGAAAAAGGGAGGAAAAGAAAAGAAAAAAATTGCAACAAAGACAATTAACAAAGTGGCTTCTAAACTTCATCACACCGAACATAAGCTAAAATATTAATTTTACCCTCTTCAAATTTAAAAAAAAAGAATCTTCCCAATAGCCTAATATTTATCTATAGGCAATCCACAAATTGTTATCTTTTCAGTCCTGGTTCATCAAAAAGTCCATTGGAAATTAACAGAAATATCAAACAAATAGTTTACCCATAGTCAAATCGTCCAGTTTTATATTCTTTCTTTTGCTTCACACAATCATGACCTTTAAATCATTCCGGGGCATTGCAGGATTTGATCTTTCATCACTTTTTAAAAGGACTCTTCAAAGCTTCACCAGCCTACTTTGTAAATTCCTAGAGAAGCATTGTCCAAAATTTTATTTTTTTATATCCAGATCTTTTTCTTGATTTGTCTTTTATATTCCTATTTTGGTACTTTCAATTTTGTTGTCTTCCATTCCTTTCAAACTCTATATAATGTCTACATCAGGATTTTTTCCTCTTCTAAGTTTCTCCATTGAAATCTGTATTCTTTTTTGAGATGTTAGTATTAATATTTCAGTCCATTTTTTAAACAACTCTTTAAGAAGAAAAAGATATGACCAGCTTAGCCACTTTAACTCTTTTCTGATTGGTTCTCCCTAGTATCCCTCCAGTGTCCAATTTTCTCTAGTTTCCAGTTCCCTCCAGGGTCCATTTGTAACCTTCATCAAGCCTCAGATCCCAGTATGGATTTAATTTATTTCATTCATTTCCCACAAATATATCACTTAATTATGTCGTTGTATTTCAAATCTTAAAGCAACAATCACCAACATTCCAAATCTCACTGTTCTAAATTCACTTTTAAAAATGACTTAAATCAAAATCCTTTTTAATTTCTTTTGCCAATTTGTGTAAAAAAATTTAAATCCAGAGATGGTAAAACTCATCAGCTATCAAATGAAGCTCATGTTTTGAAGATCTCTAAAATCCTCAAAGTGGTTAAGTTCAACTTTTTTGAATGTGATTAGAAAGTGAGATTATCTGCCTTAGTATCCTTATTAAAGGCTCTGAGTGAGATGTATTGTCTCCCTTGGCTCCTGGCACTCAAACTGAAGGAGGAGAGGGTGTTTCATGATCTCCTTGAGGAGTTGCTATTCAGAGCCTTCACGGCTGATCTTATGCTTTCTCCTTCTCTGGAGAGATTCAAAGGACCAATCTACTTGCCAATCTTTTGTTCTTGGGAATAGTTGTTGTGTCCACTTATTTGTCATTCATGATTCACACTGGAAGGCTTGCATTTCTCCACTTTTGTGAGCAAGAACGGGAAGGCTTAAACTTTCCACTCCTACATGAGTTTACTTAGGGGAAAGCACATGACACAAATGGAGGAGAGTACACATTGTGTTGCCTTTCCTATTTAAACTGAATTTCTGAATAACCAGGGTCATAATTTGGGGATTAAAATCTTAGTGTGCTCTCACATAAACCATGCTCTGATTTTGTTTCTTTGTTTGTTTTTTGGACTATGCTGATACAATTGGACTATGCTGATACAATTCCATGGGTGGCTTCATTGTTTTCCAACTATTCCAAAACTCAGTAACTATTCCAGAATAAGTCATCATGAACTATTTCCTGTACCTAAAGATTTATTTTCAATCAGATATTAGTTTGGCACATTACAAAAGAAAAATGCAGCATTTCAGTAGTCTCTAGAATGTTCTGACCTCACAAAACAGTGAATTATGTATACAACTACTCTAAGCCAGGGGTGGGCTTCAAAAAGTTGAGCAAAGGGTTCTCTGTCCAGTTGCTGGGTGGGTGTGGCCATGGTGGGCGTGGCCTAGTTGGCCTCCTGCACCACAGCAGGGGGGTTTTGCCCTCCCCAGCTCTGGAGGCTTTCTTCAAGACCCCGGGAGGGCAAAAACGGCCTTCCTGGGCTGCGGAAGCTCTCTGGAAGTTGGAAACGGGCCAATTTCTGGCCTCCCCGAACTTCTAGGTGACCCATTTTTCAACCTCCCCAACTTACCTGCATCCAAAATGGGCCACGTGGGGACTTCTGAAAGGGGTGGGGTGGGCAGGGCTACCCAGGAGTGGGATTTGGGGGTTCTCTAAACTGCACAGAATCTTAGCTAGGGGTTCTCCCAAACCCCAGCTAACCCCCAGCAGCCCACCTCTGCTCTAACCCATGAATGACCTGGCACAATGTCAATGACAGAGAGAGTAAGTTTTAGCCAAGAAGGTAAGTTTAGGGGCCAAAACCCCCAGAATTATATTAGATTCATCATTTCAGTTTGAATCACCAGTGTGATTTGTTACCTCAATTTGAACCAGTACCATTCATTCTGTTGAAAATCTGATAGATTGACATGCATGTGCACACATATTTTTTATCAAATGTTCTCTTCAAACCGAAGATGTTCAACGATTCAAACTGCAGTTCATTTCAGCTGTTTACGTCAATTCATAAAATAGAATCAACTTGAATTGTCGAATCAGATTGTAAATTCAAACTAGATCTTGGTTAATTTAGATTTCCTTGCCTATCCGTTTCAGTGAGATGGAATCAGGTGGCTACTCATTTTATTGGATTCATTCAAGAGACTCGGTTGGATAGAAAATGTTTTATTATTGTGTAGGAAGCAGAGGTGGTATTCAGCGGGTTCTGACCAGTTCTGGAGACCCGGTAGTGGAAATTTTGAGTAGTTCAGAGAACTGGCAAATGCCACCTCTGACTGGCCCCACCCCCATCTATTCTCTGCCTCCTGAGTCCCAGTTGATTGGCTGGGTCTTCTTTTCTTGCCTCTCACAGGAGAATGGAGCTGGAAAGCAGGTTAGTGAGGTCGGAAGGAAATGGGATTTTGCAGTAACCTTCCCCCAGGAGCGGGAAGGGAATGGAAATTTTACAGTATCCTTCTCCTGGAGTGGGGTGAGAATGGAGATTTTACAGTCTCCTTCCTCTGAGGTGCCTACCAAGCCACACCACACCCACCAAGCCACACCCACAGAACTGGTAGTAAAAAATTTTGAATCCCACCACTGGTAGGAAGAAATACTTCTCTGTTACAGCATTAACTATTTTTTCTCAAGAAATGAATGTCAGCAAGATAGTGAGTGGTGCATCCTTCAGAATCAGTGATTGAGGGAAACAATTTTTTGGATCTGTAAAATTATTGAAAAAGAGTTCCCTGTGGAATAAATTTCTAATTCAAGGCAGCTCAACTTCTTATGATTTGTTTTTTCTACAAATGCAGAGAAAGTCAATCACAAAAGTTTTCCGCATGAAATTGAAGAGTCTAAATTCATATCCCCTCTTGGTCATTATGTTATAAAGCAATGCCTCCTGTGATACTTTGGAGGACAACACAATAAAGTTCTTAATGTGCCTTTCATCAGCACGATATTTGTGCTTAACACCTACTGTAGTTATTTGCTGTGTATTTTTTTGCCAAAGGATGTTCTTTAATTATGTGTTCTGATGATGGTTTTGCTCCCTCCATATCCCCATTCATTTATATCTCATAAAGTGAAATTAAGAAGCTGCATTTCTCCTGTGTTGGTTTATTATTTTTGCAATACTCTTTCATAACTTCTTTGATGTTTTTTTAGCTAAGATTTTAACAACTGCAGTGATCATATTAGCTCAGGAATTCTGGGAGTTGAAGTCCACAAGTCGTAAACTTGCCAAGTTTGAAGACCCTTGACTTAACAAATTAGTTTTAAATGGATAAACCCCATTGGGAAGTGTCTTTTCACAAAAAAGTACTAAAATTGTGCAGGTAAATAAATAATTTTAAATCTTCATATTCTCATAAAAGACTTTTGTATTCAATGCAAATACTGCTAGTCCTTGACTTACAACATCTTGTTTAGTGACCGAAGTTACAATGGCACTGAAAAAAGTAACGGTTTTTCACACTTATGACCATTATAGCATCTCCGTGGTCACATGACCTACATTCAGAGGCTTGACAACTGACTCACATTTATGATGTTTGGAGTGTCCCAGAGCCACATGGTCATATTTTGAGATCTTCTGACAAGCAAAGTCAATAGGGAAACCAGATTCACTTAACAACCGGGTTACTCATTTAGCAACTGCAGTGATTCACTTAACAACTGTGGCAAGAAAAATCATAAAATGGGGGCAAAACTCACTTAACAGATGTCTCACTTAGTAATATAAATTCTGGGCTCAGTTGTGGTCGTAAGTCGAGGACCATCTGTATTTATTTGGAATTAATTTGGGGGACTTTAGAGATAAGAGAAAGTGCACAGAGAGCTGTTCTATTCCCATTGCTCAGATATGCTTGTCAAATTCAGTGGCTAATATATCATTCGCTTGTGAGCAGAAAAACCAATAAAAATGACAAGAGGTTTTCTTTTTTTGTTTTAATGACATACCTTCTTCACCGGTTAATCCCCAGTGTTATATAAAATTATATATATCATTTTATATCATATATTTCCTTTCTATGTTGAGCATTGTGCTCTCTTGGTGTCCAAGATGTTAACATACAAACATCATCATCATCATTATGATTATATATATATATATATATATATATATGTATATATATATGTTTTCTTAGGCTTTCGCGGGTACTTACATGTGTGCTGTTTAGCTTCCTTCGGGTATTATCCCACGTCATTGTAGTTCTGTTAAAGTTGTAGCAACGTTTCAGCAGAATCTC
>BLBF01000022.1:3196017-3214871 GCA_015471245.1 Laticauda colubrina | reverse complement strand
GGTTCCAACAACAAATACTTTATTGTAAACTAGTCAGTAAATAGGAACGCTTGGCTGAAGCCGGGGCCAGCCTTTTATACAGGCTGGCTTGCCTGCTTGCAGCCAATGGCAGTTGTTTAGATTTGCCGCCTTTTTGGCAGCTCTTTGGATTGGTTCCTAGTGAACCAATCCAGTGTTCATTTTATTAACCAATCAGGTTTGTAGATTTGGAGTCATCCACTTTACATATAGAACACTTACAATTTATATTGATTGTTTCCTAGTATGATTTGATTGCTTATTGTACCATATGACTAGCACTCTTGACAAATGTATCTTTTCTTTTATGTACACTGAGAGCATTTGCACCAAGACAAATTCCTTGTGTGCCCAATCACACTTGGCCAATAAAGAATTCTATTCTATTCTATTCTATTCTATTCTATTCTGTTCTGTTCTGTTCTGTTCTGTTCTGTTCTGTTCTGTTCTGGTCTATTCTATTCTATTCTATACCAAAGTGCTTCTCTTTTAAATGGGGTAATGGCAAACAAATTGAGAAAAAGCAGGAAGAACAAAGTTATGGGAGGGGAAAAAAAGGTAACACTAAAATGCAGGTGCTGATGAGGCTATCAATTTTAATTCAGCTACTGTGATTAAAATTACTAGTGCTACTGCTAATGGTATACAAAGAAATATAATTTTATAATACAAACTTTCACTTTGCTTGCTATGACACTATGCTTCTTCTAGAACAGTAAAGATCTGTGTTCTGTTGACTAAGAAAATCTAAGCAAATATTCTTTGTATGGGGGAAAAATAAGTTGTGAATTCCACCTCATTTCTATGGCTGATTAATTTTTTTTTCTATATTATGCCGATACAATACTTTGCAAGTCTTTCAAAGTGCTGAGTGTTATAGAATGATCCTTCTCAAACATATGAATTTGACTATTCCAGGTGCAAAAGTTACCAGAAGCAATTTTTCTCCTTGCGTGGATCCTACGTTTGCCTGAATGCATCCCGACTCATGCTAGGAAAAAGAAACCATCATGTCTGAAGAAGTCAGAAGACATATGACTTCAGAAACATTGTCATCAGCCCTTCCAGCCCCATCCTGAGATTTGTCGAGTTCCACTAGGACAACTAGATCCTCAAAAATTACTAGTGTTGAGTCATGTGCCTCCTGTTTTATGCTGATGCATTTTGTTTTTCCTGCCCAAGGGCAGGGCCTTACTTTTTTCACCACTGAACTGCATCTTGTTGGATAGGGCCCAATGGGCATGTCTGTCAAGATCCTTCAGAATCTTAAGTCTATCTTCTAAAGTGTTAGCTATTCCCCACATCTTGGCATTGTTGGAAGAAATATCCTTCTGGATTCAGTTTCAAGTGGGGAAAAAGACAGTGGATTCATGGAAGTTGCTTGGAAAGAAGGCTTAATGGTGGACAGGACCACATGCCTCAGAGCTCCTGGGCAAAAAAGGAAAAGATGCTGAGAATCCCTTGGTTTCATACCTTCTATTGGACCCCACCTGTGTAAGAAATGTATCCCATTGGCTGTCAGACTCTTAGGGGTGGGGGTCTTAGCTAACTTTGTAGACTTTATCTGGACCACATGGCCTCATCTGAGTACTGGCTAATGCAATCTTCCCAGGTACCATGTGGTGAGATGGGTAATCCTATCATTTCCTGAGGGCCATGTCTTAATCCCATCACCCTGGAGCTAAAGGTGGGGCAGGGAGATGCGGGAAGCTGCTTTGTCTTTAAAACATGTTTCTCCTTTTCTCATCCAGGGAAATATAATATTCTGCCTTTTTAATATTTCCTAGACTATTTCATTCTTTTAGGAGAGGGGTGAGTGCTAACTTTCCACAGTATCATCTGCAAATCTAATGAGTTCACCTTCTACCTCCTTATCTTGATCATTTATGAAGCTCTTGAATTGTATTGGGCCTTAAGACAGAACATTAAGGTATCCCACTGCATGTTTCCCTCTGTGTAGATGCAGTTCCATTGACAACTAAATGCTGGGTGCAGTTGATCAGCCAACTGCAAATCCGTTTGATGGTGGTATCGTCCATTTCACATTGTTCTATCATATCAAGAATTAGGCTGTGGTCTGCTCTAGCAAAAGCCTTAGTCCAAGTATAGTAGGTTCATAGCATGTCCCTCATACACTAATTTAGTCACTTTATCCAAGAAGACAGTAAGGTTTGTCTGGCATAATTTGTTTTTAACAAACTCATGCTGGTTTCTAGTAACCATCTTTATAGTTGCTCATAAATCTGCCACTTGATTATCTCAAGTATTGATGTCCAGCTGACTGGTCTATAGTTTCCTGAATTCACTTTTCTCCCTTTTTGTAGATTGGAACCACATTAACTCTGTTCTAGTCTTCTAATAGTTCCCCTGTGCTACAGGTCCTTTGAAAAATTACATTCAGTGAATCTGAGACCATATCTGACAGCTTCTTCAGAATCCTACAGTGTAAAAAATCTGGTCCAGATGACTCATACTTGCTGCCTCTTCTGACTTGCATTCCTGTTCTATTTCCCTTACTGCTGCTTTTGATAGGTTGCACCATTTCTTCTTTTTGGTAAAGGCCCTGTCACACTGCCCAACGGATGCAAAACGGACACAATGGATGAGCAAAATGTTCCATCCGTTGTTATCCGCTCTCAAAAGGGGCAAAAATTTGCATAACCAGAGCGGATAACAGGGACGCGGGGAGGACGCAGAGCGGATGGAAAGCAGATGCGGAACGGAAGCCCAGTGGATGGAAGCGGATGGGAGTGGATGGCGCATCCGCTAGGCTTCCGGGGGGCCTCAGCAAAGCGGACATGGAACGGATACAGCGGATGCACAGCGGATGCACAGTAGATGAAGCGGATGCAGAGCGGAAGCCTAGCGGATGCACAACGGAAGCCTAACGGATGCCTGGCTTTAATTGCGCATGCGGGGGGGATGCATTGCGTAAGCCACATGGATATAAAGGGAAGCAGCTTGCACGTGGCCAGCATTCGGAGGAAAGACCTTCTGCAGAATACATCGAGTCCTTGCCTGCCCTGCCTGCATGCCTGCCTGCAAGCCTTGCTGCCAGCCTTGCTGCCAGCCTGCCTCCAAGCCTCCTGGCCAGCCTCCCTGCCAGCCTTGCTGTCTGCCTGCCTTCCAGCCTCCCTGCCAGCCAGTCTGCCTGCCAGCCTTGGTGCCTGCCTGCCTGCCTGCCTTCCTGCCAGGCTTCCTGCAAGCCTGCCTACCAGGCTTCCTGCCAGCCTTGGTGCCAGCCTCCCTGCCAGCCAGCAACCCCACAACCATGGTGAAGAAGCGAATGTCTCAGCAACCTGCCGCCATCCCTGCCAAGAGGGACAGGGCCACCCTCCCACCCCCTGTCCCTGACTCTGCTTCTGCTGGGGCTTCTGCTGCTCGGGCTCGCTCTTCTGGTGCTGGAGCTTCTGCTGAAGCTGCTCCTGGCGGTGGTGATTCTGCTGCTGTGTACTCTGCTGAAGCTGCTCCTGGCGGTGGTGCTTCTGCTGCTGCGTACTCTGCTGAAGCTGCTCCTGGTCCTGCTGGTCCTGCTCGTCCTGCTCGTCCTGCTCATGCTCCTGGTCTTGCTCGTCCTGCTCGTCCTGCTGGTCCTGCTGCTGCTGCTGCTGATGATGATGATGATGATGATCCTGCTGCTGCTGATGATGATGATGATGATTATGATCCTGCTGGTGATGATGATGATGATGATGATGATCCTGCTGCTGCTGCTGCTGCTGCTGGTGTGGAGGAGCAGCCCCTACCACCTGGGAGCCTCTCTGATGAGGGCCCATCTGGTCCTGCCAAAGGGAGGAAGAGGCGTATGCAGGGACGGGAGAGGAGGCAATACTTCATCGAGGAGGAACACGAGGATGAGGTGCTGGAGTGGCTGAGAGAGAATGACTATCTGTGGCGGAAGGGACACCGGCTGTACAGGGACACCAAGCAGAAGCAGGCTGCTTGGAGAGAGAGGGCGGAGAGTATGGGTTACACTTCGGAGGTGCTCCTCGGCTGGTGGAAGCACATGCACACCTGGTACGGGAAGCTGCACCTGAAGAAATCTGGCCAGGCTACGGTTAAGCTGACGGACAGAGAGACCTACGTCATGGCCAGGTGCAGCTTCCTGGAGGGTGAGATCTGCCACCGAGGAGCCCCAGGAGCCCCTCTGTCTACCCTCTCTCTCCGGCAGCCTGCTGAGAGCCAGTCCTCTTCCGACTGAGAGTCAGTCCCTGTCTCCAGGCAGGTTTCTGTGGAGTGTGCCACGGTGGAGAACCCGCGGACAGGTGTTGTAACCGTGGTGGAGCGCGTGGAGGACTCCCTGGTGTGGTGGGAGAAAGGAGACATCGAGTCCACCACAGTCGTAGCCGCATCCACCACCCCCCAGCTCCGCCTCCACAGAAAGGCAGAGAGCCAGACAGCAGGAGGGGCAGAGCCACACTGTCCTGCTGGAGATCAGGGACACCATCCGCACCAGTATATATCTCCTCTCTCAGCTGGTCAGCACCGACTCCTCATCCTCCAACCGCAAGCCCTTCCTCACCTATGTCAACCAGACCCTCAAGAACATGGAAGAACTCCAGTACCAGGTGGTGAAGGACCGGATCACCGAGCTGCTTCACAACCCTCCAGATCCAGAGGAACCTGCTCCCACCCAGTCCGGGTCTGCTCCTCCACTCCAGGTGATGTCACTCCCATTCCAAGGCTTCCCACAACCCCTCACCTACCAGGGCTACAGCTACCAGGAGGTCCAGCAGCACAGGCAGCAGCCCTTCCCAGTCCAGGCACAGAGTCATTGGATGACACCGTTGCCACCGGTTCCACTGATGCCACCGATGCCACCCACGACAATGATGCCACCGATGACAGCAATGCCACCCACGCCAGTCCTCACCCAGCTGCAGACCAGACAGCCCCACTACACTACTCCTTCCTCCACCCCACAGACAAGCCCGGCCTCAGTACATCTGTCATCAGTACTGGGGCTGACACCCCATGGCATGGAGGAAGGACCTCTCAGCATCGCGGGTTTGAGCCAGCTGTCTGAGAGCTTCCTCAACACACCGTCCCCTGTTGTCCTCTTGGGGCCAGGCACCCCAATGATGATACAGACCAGCACTCCAGCACCACCCACCTCCACAGCACCTGGACCCTTCACCCCTGAGACTGGGCACACCTCCGAGTGACCAATAAGAGTGCCAGAGACTGCGTAGCTGGCTACCTGTAGACTTTATTTGAACACTTGACTTGGGTCGTTTTTGTTTTACAGATTGTTGTTCAATAAAGCTTATCTTTGATTCACGCACTTGCTTCATTTCTTTTTTTGTAATAAAGTCTTGGTGGAAACTTTTAGAATTGGTTTAAGCCTTTGCATGCTTGTGGGATGGGCTAAGATAGCAGTGGGGTGGGCAGGGATACCTTTGGGATGGGTTAAGATAGCTGTGGGATAGATAAACCTCCAGTGCAAGCATAGTGGGACTGTATGGCCCACCCTCCCAAGTGCCACACCTTTGGCCCTTCATTAGTAAGCATTGATCCACACATTTGAACATAAACACAACTCTTTATTAAATGCCCTGTTCATTGTAGGCCCACCCAACATACATGGCCCAATCTCATCAGTGTGATGAGACAGGCTGAAGGAAGCACCCATTAAGCATCTATCATCTTGTCTTGCCACTCCACTGCTCCAGCTGGGGAGTTGCACCAGTGTCTCAGGCGGTTGCGCTGCTTCTTCCCTTCACGTGAGGCTCTGTTGGGCCTTGCACATCCTGAGTGTCGATCAGGTTTCGGCCTTGCCTCCATTCCCCAGGCTCCATGTCCCCATTGGCTTGTTGGAGGTCCATGAGCCTGTTCTGCAAGACTGGGTAGTGGGTGCGCATGAGATTGTGCAGGATGCAGCAAGCTTCCACGATCCTCCTCACAGTCTCTGGGCGATGCTGAATGGTGGTGAGAAGTACCTGGAACCTGTTGGCCAGGATGCCAAAGGCGTTCTCCACCACCCGCCTTGCCCTGGACAGCCTGTAGTTGAAGATCCTCTCTTCACGGGTGAGGAGTCTGGAAGTGTAGGGCTTCATGAGGTAGGTTCTGAGGGAGAAGGCGTCATCCCCCACGATGAAGTAGGGCACATCTTGCGTGTCATTGGGCAGGAGGTCTGGATCTGGAAAGTCCATGATGAGGTTGCGTTCCAGCCCCTCCTTGAGGTGACTGGCGTTGTATACCTGGGCATCTGAACATGAGCCGCTGCCTAAAGCATCGATGTACATGAACTTGTAGTCAGCATCGACCATGGCGAAGAGGACGATATTGAAGAAGCCCTTGTAGTTGAAATAAGTGGACCCCGACTTGGGTGGTGCTTTGCAGGCCACGTGCTTGCCATCTATGGCTCCAACGGTGTGGGGGAAGTTCCACCTCTGATACCACTGCTCTGCAACTTTCTTCCATCCTTCTTCAGTGGAGGGGCACTGGAGGAGCTCCTCCAGGTATTCTTCGATGATGGCCTGCACCACTTCTCTGACCACAATGCTGATGGTGTTGTGTGGCATCCTCCAGCCATACTGCATGCTCCTGGAGGTGGTCCCTGAGGCTAGGTGGCACAGAATGAGTGCCACCTTGAGCCCAGGTTCCAGGCTGGGCAGGAAGTTGGTGTTTGTCTTGGTCAACCTGGGTGTCAGCCACTGCACAACTTCGTCAAACATGGCTGGAGGCATCCTCATGAAGTTCTGGAATGCCCAAGTGTCTTCGTTCCTGAGCTCCACCACAGTCCGTACTCTGCTCTTCTCCCGATCCATTTTCGGACCCAGACACTTCTTGGCCGCCTCTTTTTCTTCCCGTAATAGAGTTCACAGAGCCTGTAGATGGCTTCGCACTGTTGCAGAAGGATGGTGGCTGCCAAAAGGACTGTGTTATGATCCACGGTGGACATGACTGGATGCTGTGGAAGAGCAAGAATCAGATGAAGGCTGCAGAGGTCTACACAGCTAGGCTGCTGGTCTGAAAGTGAGATGCAGGTGAGTTGCTCCCCCTTTTTATAGGCAGTATAGGTGTCCCTTTGCATCCTCTAGGCATCCTCTAGGCATCCTCTAGGCATCCTCTAGGCATCCTTAATATCCGAGATAGGTCCCCTCTGCGAATGTTTTTTCCGTTTTAAACGCTTTGTTTCCGTGCTGCATCTGTTCTGCATCCGTTCTGCATCCGTTCCGCTTCCTCCCTGCGTCCGAGTGGATGCGAGTTGTGTGGATGCACAGCGGATGCCTAGCGGATATAGCGGATGCATAACGGATGCAGAACGGATGCATTGCGGATGCGTAGCGGATGCAGAACGGACGAATTGGATACATTTTCCGTGCAAAAGTTTTGAGCAGCTCAAAACTTTCTGAGCGGATGAAACATCAATAAACGGATGCTGGACGGATAGAGAGGAAGCAAAACGGAGGCAGTGAGTACATCGCGTTTTCCAACAGATGGCAAGCTTTTTTGTCCGTTTTACATCCTCTTTGCATCTGTTGGTGCAGTGTGACAGGGGCTTAAAGGTAGACGCAAATAAGGAATTAAGCAGTTCTTCTGTCTCCCTATTGCTTGTTACCTTCTTGCCATCTACTCCCATTAGTGGACCTATCATTTTTATTTATTTTTTTCTTGTTCCATACCTATTGAAGGAACTTTTTTTTTTTTTTTTAGCATTAGTTGCCAGTCTTAGCTCATTCTGGGCCTTAGCTCTCTTGACTCCCTCTTTGCAGATTCAGTCTAATTGCTGGTATTCTGTTTTAGTTATATGCCCCCTTTTCCATTTTTTACTCTTGTCCTTTATGTCCATCAATATGTCAGAGAGCTCTTTGTGAAACCACGCTGTTTTTGTCTGGAGTCTTTTGTTTTTATTTTCTTTTTTTGTGGTATTGTTTTTGTTTGGCTCTTTATTATCTCATTTTCCCAAGTTTCCCAAAAGTCTTGGACTGCTTTTCTCTCTAGGATTTTCATCCATGGAATACTTCTTAATTTCTCTCTTAGTTTCTTGAAATGAGCTTCCTTAAAGTCTAAAACACTAATCTCACATTGTGTCACCTATGTTTGCATAATGGTGAAACTACTTTGTTTCCTATTACCAGAACACTTGATGAAGTCTTTCCTTCAGATGTCTCTATGCTTCCTTCATGGGTAAGATATGAAATCTTAGTTCTAGCAGCAGGGGCTGCTTCCTTCATTGTTGTTATTGTTGTTGTTCTTTACTTCACATGCTGCCATTGCCCTTGCCTTTGTTCTTTGTCTTCCTTGTGTTCTGTTTGGAAAGAGATATCTGATTTTAGTAGGACTTCATCAAGTTCTATTGGAATTCATTGTTGGAATGTATTCTTTTGCAACAACTACAGTAGTATTTAGCCAGTAGATGGCAGTGTTTATAAGTTTGAATCTATGGTATATACTCTACTCTCTTTTGTTCTAAGTAGAGTTTCCTGTTTCCTGTTGCAGAAATATATTTGAGCAGTAAAGTACATGGTGACTGTATCAGAGGTGAAATTCAACCACCTCGCACCACCTCGGGAGAGGTGGTAGGGATGATTTGAAACGGTTTGGAGAGGTAGCCGGGACGATTTGAATTGGTTAGCGCCCATGCCTCCCACCTTCTTCCTTTTAGAGACTGAGTTCCACCAAGCCATGCCCACAGATCCGGTAGGGAAAAATTTTGAATTTCACCCCTGGACTGTACTCTTTGTTTGCTCTGTGTGGTGCTTTATATATAATCAGAATTTCTAACAAATTCATCCTGTTCACCAGTTATCAAAAAGTATCTAGTGTTGGACTGTCTACACTCATAGTGACTTTGTAATGTTTCTAGATTTTTAACATTTTCTTCAAGTAATCTAATCAATTTACACTTGTTACATATGTAATTTGAGTCCTCCCTAGGCAGAATACCAACATGGCACACCCCTTGCACATAACAAAGGTATTCTCCTTTTTCATGACTCTCATTTAGGAACAGAAATTTTTGGGTCAATTCTGATCGTAAGTCAAGGACTACCTATACTCAATTGTTCGAAGGCAAAATAAACCTACTATGTATTTCTGTCAACGAAATTGTCCACTATACAGATATTGATATTACATGGATCATAAATGGACTTCACTTATGATAAAGAAAGGTAGGTCTGCCAAAGTTCTTTCCAGCACTGGAAATGGATTCTACTACTTCTTCTGGTAAAGAAGTGCTATAGATTTGCTAATTGTTTGAGTGCTTACATTATTGTTTTAATGTGATTTTATAGGGACAGTGGAACTGAAGCAAATATTTTTCACTTTCTTTCCTTTTATTAGAGGAAGTTTTCCTGTGGATAAAACAAAAGGGACACCACGCTCTCAATGTCCATCTATAGAAGGAGTCTCCAGCCTTGGCCACTTTATGACTTGTGGACTTCCACTCCCAGAATTGGAATATTGCTATCATGTCACTGTTGCGATACTGACAAGAAACCTGCTTTCTTACTGTTAAACACATGAAAATCTCTGAGATATATTTATTACCCCCTTTATTAACTTAATTATATCAGGCCTTATTGACTCTTTTTATCTCAATTATCTTTTAGTTCGTGATTCATTTTCCTCTGATGCCAACTACTGCTTAATAGCCAGCAAGATGCAGTGTGACCTCAATAGGAACAGACTGATTTGATTAAACTTTCTCAAAATTTAATGATAACTAAAATGGTTAACTTTTCTGTTTATCTGTTCTTGTTACATTGTCCGTTTCATTGTAGCCATACTGCTAGTAACTCCTACATTCAAAGCAGAGGTGGTATTCAGCAGGTTCTGACCAGTTCTGGAGGTCTGACCAGTTGAGTAGTTTGGAGAACCAGCAAATCCCACCTCTGACTGGCCCTGCCATCCCCATCTATTCTCTGCCTCCCGAGTCCCAGCTGATTGGCTGGGTCTTCTTTTGTTGCCCTGCACAGGAGAATGGAACTGGAAAGCAGGTTAGTGGGGTGGGGTGGGGAGGGGAGGGAATGGAGATTTTACAGTATCCTTCCCCTGCCATGCCCACCAAGCCATGCCCACAGAATCGGTGGTAATTTTTTTTTAATCCCACCACTGGTTCAAAGGAGTTTTACTTGAATTTTACTGCAATGGTTATTCAATGTATTCTTTTTGGTTTGGCTCTATTTTGTTTTTATCTTTTATCACATTTTATTTTATGCTTATGTTTAATGTTATTTAAAGCTGATTGGTGACCAGAGTAATATATTTTACCTTACCTTATCTAGTCAGGATTTTAATGCATTACTCTCCTCAGTTGGGCCCCTGTGTTCAGCCCTCTTGATCAACAGCTGTTCTTGCCATACGGAAAGTCACTTTTGAATCTTACATGTCTTTCAAAAGTAAATTTTGAAGTGACAAACCAAAATCTCCCTAGGCATGAATAAAATAGTTTTTCAAATCACAGCTAGAAAGAAAGCTTTATCTAAACCTGCTGCCACCTTTCTTTTTAACATATATATGTGATATATTTTATGTAGTTGTGCATCATATATTCTTGTCATGGCTGCATCTTACCTATACAAGCTTCATGGGTTGACAGCCTGACATTAGCAATGGTGGGGAAAAGAGGGGGAGACAGAAAGATTGGAATGTAAGGAAAAAGCGGGGGGATGGAAGTCCACAGGGAATGAAGCTCTGGAGAGTAGGCTTAGATGGTAAGTTCAGAAACTGCTATGTTGCACTGGACAAGAACCCTAAGAAGTACAATCCATTCATTTGAAGTATCAAATGAAAAACACATGGCTAAAGCAGGAGAAGAATGTGAGAGCATTGTCTTTCAAAGCTAACTTATTTAATCTTTTAGAGTGCCGAAGCCACACGGGGAAATGAATATTTACATTTAAATCTAAAGTTTTCTGTGTACAATCCAGAGGTGGTATTCAGCAGGTTCTGATCAGTTCTGGAGAACCAGTATGTTGTAATGACGAGGCAGTCGAGGTGTTTGATCATGATCAACTGAATCATGATGAACTTTATTGGAGTATAGTCTTACATTTATACACATTTTTAGTTATCCTCCATCATTGGTTAACTTTGGTTACTGCTTAACTTTCATTACTGTTTAGTATAATAGTAATTAACACAATTAATTATCTTTAGCTAAAGTCTAACATATGTTTACTTCCTCTCTCTAATCCTTCTTTAGATTAGTGACTTTGTTTGCCTGAGTTGTAATTGCTTGTAAACATTCTTTATCTGAGGTTTGCCATCCGAGATAAGAACATTCCTGCAATTGCAACTCTACACCAGTAGCAGAAATTTTGAGTAGTTTGGAGAACCAGCAAAAACCACCTCTGACTGGCCCCGCCCCATCTATTCTCTTCCTCTCAGGTCCCAGCTGATTGGCTGGGTCTTCTTTTGTTGTCCTGCACAGGAGAACGGAACTGGAAAGCAGGTTCGTGGGATGGGGAGGGAATGGGGATTTTGCAGTATCCTTCCCCTTCCATGCCCACCAAGCCACACCCACCAAGCCACACCATGGCCACCAAGCCACGCCTCCCAGAACCAGTAGTAAAAATAGTTGAACCCCACAACTGGTATAATTATCTAAGTTACAAGATTCACCAGTTCCTCAGAACATTTGTTTTAGAAGATCAGGTTTTCAGTCTCATTCATAAGAAACAAATGCTCAGACAATTTTGTTTAAAAAAAAGTTAGACTAAATCGCCCTTCAAATCATTTTCAAAACCGTAATTGTCTCTGGCCTGATAACCCGCAATTGTACAACTCGGCTTTCTGCTGGAGCAGTAACAAAATAATCTGGTTCGAGGTAGCGGTATTGGTGGTATGCTACTGGTTCGGACCGGTTTGGCGGAACAGGTAGTTAAAAAAAAAGATTAGCTGAGAGGAGGAGAAAAAAGCCTCCACCCACCCCTGTGCTTTTCTCTTCTTTCTTCTCTCAGCTGATTGGTGCTGCAGGCCTTAGCTGGTGTGGGGAAAGCTGCATGTGTACGTGTTAGGCCAAGCCACGCGCACCAAACCTGTGGTAAAACAATTTGAATCCCACCACTGTTTTGAGGGGAAGTTTTAATTTTCCTCTATCATGCTCAGACCACTCTCTGGTTACCCTACAATTCTCTGGTGCCATCGCCCACCCCAGTGAGGATTGGACTTTTTGAATTGATCTGGTTCAGGCACCTCATAGACCCTATTAGGTTTCAGAAGGCATTTGAGATTGTTGTTGGGTCTGCTGCATGGCCCAGCTGAAGTACTGGTGGCCATGTGGAATGAGAGGGCAGTAAGAGCTCTTAATCAGATTGTGCCCCATTGGCTTCTCCTTCCCCAGGGATCCTTGGACTCCCACTGGTTCATGAAGAACTCAAGGGAAATGTATTGGATGCCTACAGCACTGCTGGAGGGAGACAAGGAGTGAATCAAATCCAGTATGAGTTAAAACTGAACTTAGATTTAAGGCCTACCTTATGGCGTTAAGGGCAGCAAAATGTCAATGTTACTCTCTGCTTATAACTGCCAAGCAGGTAGTTTTGGGTAACTTGATTCCTCCTGATGATAATGGTTCTGAGGTTTACCTAATGTAATTTTTTTGAACAATATGCCAGGCATTTCGTGGACAAAATTGATTGGATCTGCTGTGAATAGGATTTGGGCCTTGATGCAGGTCCTGTGAAGGTTACTGGGACTGGGTCTACCTTGGTTATCCAGGGAGGTTTTGATCCTTTTGGGTCTGAAGAAATGGACAGGATCCTTAGAGCTGTTAGTAAAGACACCTCTGTATTAGGACTAGGTCCCTCCTGGCTGATTCAGAGCTCCCGAAAAGGGATAAGTTGGGTTCTGATGTGTTTAACTCTTCTTTGAAGAGTTCTCTTCAAAGAGCAACCAGGATGATTAGGAGACTGGAGACTAAAACATATGAAGAATGGTTACAGGAATTGGGCCTGGCTAGGGAAGAGGAGGACCAGGGGAGACATGATAGAGGTCTTCCAATATTTGAGGGGCTGTCACAGAGAGAAGGAGGGGATCAAGCTATTTTCCAAAGCACCTGAAGGCCAGACAAGGAATAATGGATGGAAACTGAAGAAGGAGAGATTCAACCTGGAAATAAGGAGAAACTTTCTGACAGTGAGAACAATCAACCAATGGAACAGAAGTTGCCCTCGGAAGTTGTGGGAGCACCATCACTTGAGACTTTCAAGAAGAGATTGGCCTGCCATTTGTCAGAAATGGTGTAGGGTCTCCCGCTTGGGGGGGGGGTTGGACTAGATGACTTAAGCCCATGTCACAGTGAACCAACGGATGCAAAGAGGATGTAAAACGGACAAAAAACCTTGCCATCCATTCAAAAATGCGATGTACTCACTGCCTCCATTTTGCTTCCTCTCTATCCGTCCAGCATCCGTTTATTGACGTTTCATCCGCTCCAAAAGTTTTGGGCTGCCCAAAACTTTTGCGCAGAAAATGTATCCAGTTAGTCCGTTCCGCATCCGCTACGCATCCGCTACGCATCCGTTACGCATCCGCGATATCCGCTAGGCATCTGCGATGCATCCGCGCAACTCCATCCGCCCGGACGCAGGGAGGAAGCAGAACGGACGCGGAACGGATGCAGAACGGATGCCTAGTGAATGCAGAATGGAAACAAAGCATTTAAAACGGAAAAAATGTTCGCAGAGTGGACCTATCTCGGATATTAAGGATGTCTAGAGGATGCCTACAGGATGCCTAGAGGATGCCTAGGGGAAAACCTATATTGCCTATAAAAAGGGGAGGAACTCATCTGCATCTCATTTTCAGCCCAGCAGTCCAGCAGTGCAGACCTCTGCAGCCTTCATCTGACTCTTCCTCTTCCACAGCACCCAGTCATGTCCACCGTGGATTGTAACAAAGTCCTTTCAGCAGCCACCATCGTTCTGCAACAGTGCGAAGGCATCTGCAGGTTCTGTGAAGTCTACTGCGAGAAGAAAAGGAGCCACCCCAAAAGAGTCTGGATCCGAAGATGGTTCGCCAGAAGAGCAGGGGATGGACTGTACAACAAGCTGATGGTAGAGCTCAGGAACGAAGACCCTCGGGCGTTCCAGAACTTCATGAGGATGCCTCCAGCCATGTTTGACGAAGTTGTGCAGCGGCTGACACCCAGGTTGACCAAGGCAAATACCACCTTCCGGGCCAGCCTGGAACCTGGGCTCAAGGTGGCACTCACTCTGCACCACCTGGCCTCAGGGACCACCTACACAAGCATGCAGTACGGCTGGAGGGTGCCACACAACACCATCAACATTGTGGTCAGAGAAGTGGTGCAGGCCATCATCGAAGAATACAAGGAGAAGCTCCTCCAGTGCCCCTCCACTGAAGAAGGATGGAAGAAAGTTGCAGAGCAGTGGTATCAGAGGTGGAACTTCCCCCACACCGTTGGAGCCATCGATGGCAAGCACGTGGCCTGCAAGGCTCCAGCCAACTCGGGGACCACTTATTTCAACTCCAAGGGCTTCTTCAGCATCATCCTCTTCCCCATGGTCGATGCTGACTACAAGTTCATGTACATCAATGTTTCAGGCAACGGCTCATCTTCAGATGCCCAGGTATACAACGCAAGTGACCTCAAGGGTAGGCTGGAACGCAACCTCATCGTGGACTTCCCAGATCCAGAACCCCTGCCCAATGACACACAAGATGTGCCCTACTTCATTGTGGGGGATGACGCCTTCTCCCTCACAACCTACCTCATGAAGCCCTACACCTCCAAATACCTCACCCGTGAAGAGAGGATCTTCAACTACAGGCTGTCCAGGGCAAGGCGGGTGGTGGAGAACGCCTTTGGCATCCTGGCCAACAGGTTCCAGGTACTTCTCACCACCATGCACCATCGCCCAGAGACCGTGAGGAACATCGTGGAAGCTTGCTGCATCCTGCACAATCTCATGCGTACCCGCTACCCAGTCTTGCAGAACAGGCTCGTGGACCTCCAGCAAGGCAATGGGAACATGGAGCCTGGGGAATGGAGGCAGGGGCGAAACCTGATCGACATTGAGGATGTGCAAGGCCCCAACAGAGCCTCAAATGAAGCGAAGAAGCAGCGCAACCTCCTGAAACACTGGTGCAACTCCCCAGCTGGAGCAGTGGAGTGGCAAGACAGGATGATAGATGCTTAATGGATGTTTCCTTCAGCTTGTCTCATCACTCGGATGAGATTGGGCCATGTATGTTTGGTTGGCCTACAATGAACAGGGCGTTTAATAAAGAGTTGTGTTTATGTTGACATGTGTGGATAATTATTACATTGTTATTGATAATAAAGGGCCGTAGGTGTGGCACCTGGGAGGGTGGACAATACAGTCCCACTATGCTTGCACTGGAGGTTTATCTATCCCACAGCTATTACCCATCCCAAAGGTATCCCTGCCCATCCCACAGGTATCCCTGCCCATCCCACAGGTATCCTTGCCCATCCCACAGGTATCCCTGCCCTTCCCACAGCAATCTTAAGCCATCCCACAAGCATGCAAAGGCTTAAACCACTTCTAAAAGTTTCCACCAAGACTTTATTAAAAAAAAAATGAAGGAAATGTGTGAATCATAAATAGACTTTATTAACAACAAGGTATAAAACAAAAATGAATCTCTGGCACTCCTCTTGGTCGCTCAGTCTCAGGGGTGGAGGGTCCAGGTGCTGTGGAGGTGGCTGGTGCTGGAGTGCTTGTCATCAGCTCCTCCAGAAGCAGAAGCAGAAGCAGCAGAAGCCCCAGCCCCAGAAGAGCGAGCCCGTGCTGCAGAAGCCCCAGAGTGAGGGACAGGGGGCGGGGTGGTAGCCCTGTCCCTCTTGCCAGGGCTGAAGATGGCTGAGGCTTGCTGGCAGGGAGGCTGGCAGGAAGGCTGGCAGGGAGGCAGACACCAAGGCTGGCAGGAAGGCTGGCAGGGAGGCATGCACCAAGGCTGGCAGGCAGGCAGACAGCAAGGCTGGCAGGCAGGCTGGCAGGCTGGCAGGCACCAAGGCTGGCAGGAAGGCTGGCACCAAGGCAGGCACCAAGGCTGGCAGGCAGGCAGACAGCAAGGCTGGCAGGCAGGCTGGCAGAAAGGCTGGCACCAAGGCAGGCACCAAGGCTTGCAGGGAGGCAGGCACCAAGGCTGGCAGGAAGGCTGGCAGGCAGGCAGGCAGGCACCAAGGCTGGAAGGCAGACATGAACCAAGGCTGGCAGAAAGGCAGGCAGCAAGGCTGGCAGTCAGACCGGCTGGCAGACCGGCTGGCAGACCAGCTGGCAGACCGGCTGGCAGGGAGGCTGGCAGCGAGGCTGGCAGGGAGGCTGGCAGCGAGGCTGGCAGGGAGGCTGGCAGGCAGGCTGGCAGCAAGGCTTGCAGGCAGACATGCAGGCAGGGCAGGCAAGGCAGCCAATCCGTCCGGCAGCAGGTCTTTCCTCTGAATGGCGAACTGCTTCCGAGCTGCTTCCGTTATATCCATGGGGCTGACGCAATGCATCCTCCCTGCATGCGCAATTAACATCAGGCATCCATTAGGCTTATGCTGTGCATCCGCTAGGCTTCCGCTCTGCATCCGCTTCATCCGCTGTGCATCCGCTGTGTATCCGCTGTGCATCTGCTTCATCCGTTCCATGTCCGTTCTGCATCCGCTGTATCCGTTCCGCGTCCGCTTTGCTGCGGCCCCCCGGAAGCCTAGCGGATGTGCCACCCGCTCCCATCCGCTTCCATCCGCTGGGCTTCCGTTCCACATCTGCTTTGCATCCGCCCTGCATCCTCCCCGCGTCCGTGATATCCGCTTCAGTTATGCAAATTTTTGCCCCTTTTGAGAGCGGATAACAACGGATGGAACATTTTGCTCGTCCGCTGTGTCCTTTTTGCATCCGTTGGGCAGTGTGACATGGCCTTTACAAGGTCCCTTCCAACTCTGATTATCTGTTATCTGTTATCTTTGAGGGAGGGGTAGTTCTGCTGCCTCTCAATAAAGTGGGGGTTCATCCCTCCTCAGGGGCCATTGCTAGACTCCACCCATCTAGACAATTTTAATCCAGTTTCTATCTAACCCTTCCTTTTGGGGTTTTTGAGGAAGGTTGTAGAGAAGATGGTTGCACTAAGGACTCTGGAAGAGACCTCTGAGGGGAGTGGATTGGGGGGTGATGTGTCCATCTCTTGACCGCTCTGATTCTTGATATAATCAATCATGGTATCCTTTTGGATTGACTCCAGAAACTGGGGGTGAGCAGCAATTTTGGGCTAATTCGCTTCCTCCCTCAGGGTCAGTTCCAGCCAGTGTTGATGCAAGGGAGAGATCCAGTTGGCACCCATTCTTCTGTCAGGTACATCAGGGTTCAATACTTTCTGTCCTCCTTTTTACCATCTACATGTGCCACTGAATCAGGTCATCAGTTTGGGTGAGATATTATCAGTATGCTTGATATCTCCCCCACAAGCTGCTTGAGCAATGGCATGGGAGACCTGTGTCAATGCTGTGAGAGCCTGGATTGTGTGCAACAGGCTTCAGATCAACCTAAATAAAGACAAGTGGCTTGGGGTTTTGGGACTCTGGTTCTGTAGATCTTCCATTATTGATTTTGGGTGGAATAAACCTGCGCAACCTAGGGGTCCTTCTGGACTCACAGCTCCTGCTCCTTTGAGCAGGTGGCGGCCGTAGCTAGGAGGATGTTTGCATAGCTTGAAGTTGTCCATTATTTGTGTCTGTTCCTGAACCATGGAGCACTGATCCTGGTAAATCATGCCCTTGTGACCTCCCCAAATTAGACTACTGCAATTCATTTTAAGTGGGGCTTCCCTTGAGAGTATTCATAAGGGTCAACTGGTGCAAAATGCAGTGGTTTGTGCCGTTATTAGCGCCAGTTATTTGCCACATGTTGCACCACTACCAAGAATGTGAGGGCTTACTAATCAATGTTGCTGCTTCATTTGAACAATGGCCTTATTTTTTCCTGTGACTTATTCTGAGTCGGAGCCAATGCATTGTTTGGATACAAAGAGCCAAGTTTTAAAAGCAAGTTATTGAGCAGAATGACAAAAGTCTGTTACAAAAGAGGAATTTTGCCTACTATTTATTTCCTCAGAAAAGATTTATTTATTTATTTGGGAAATGTATTTGGCCGCCTATTCACTCACAATGACTCTGGGCAGCTTAGTTACAAGTAATAAAAACACAGTATAAAAAATAAATAAAAACCAATACTCCCACTGCCAGTGACACCACACACAATCCGATGAGCCATTTCATGGGGTCCATTCCATTCTAAATTCCCCTGGCCCACTGGCAAAACCAGGGTCTTACAAAAGAGTGTCAAAGTGGGGGCTGTTGTGGAGTGTCGGAATAACCTGAGGTAGCACGGAGTGAACTTCAGCTTTACTTTATTTTAACAATAAAGGGTTGCCGTGGCTGCCCTACTAACAAGGCAGACAACAGCTGATGCCATTTGACAGCTTCCTTTTATAGCTGGCTGTCAAACGGCATCAGCCAATAGGAACAGTCTGTGTTCCCGCTGGAAACACAGACCGGAGTGAAGACTTCAGCTCAGTCTTTTCCAAACGCCACACTCCTTTCCCCCAGAATGGAGCATGCACAGTCCTTCAGATAACTCGGGTGCTTGTGCAGGTGCCCAGATCTTCAAGGTTCTGACGAAGCTGCTTGTTAGGGATAACATTGTTTACCCTAACTGGTTTAGGTGAAATAATAACTATGATTCATAGTTGTGTATGTTAAAGTGTCTGCAGCTTTAACTGTGGGATAGTAATTAAGGGAGTGGTTATGAAAACACTATAAAAGTAGCAAGTCTACAGCTTGCTCACTCTGGCTTTGATGATCCCTGATTACTGCTTGGAATCAAGACTGCATTGCTCGAACGGGAGAGACAACAAAG
>BLBF01000022.1:3175881-3195617 GCA_015471245.1 Laticauda colubrina | reverse complement strand
TACATGACTATTGGACTGTTATTTGACTATGCCATGAACTTATAATGGAATAAACTATATTCTTGATAGCACAAGCGTATCTGTTATTTTTACTGTATGTTAATAAACATACAAGCTTAGCTCACTCATTTATCTGTGTGCCTATCTGACTAACACTGCACATTCTGTTTAGCTTGTCTCCCTAACCCTGGTTGGGGAACCCAGGCTTAACACTGCTGCTGGAAGAAACTTTTCTGCTTGTTGGGCAACTTCTGGTACCGATGAAACTGGCGTCTCGGCTTCAGGCATCTCTGGGCAAGGGACAGATGGCTGCTCAGGTAGGCTTGTGTTCCTGCCAGATTCGCGGGAAATTTCTTCAGGCGCTGGCGGTTTCTCTGTTGCAGGAATGTCTTAAGGGCCATCTGCAGATGAACTCCAATGCCTTCTAAGTTGATCGATGTGGTGGTGCCAGATGCGCCTGTCTTGCAGTTGGAACCCTGTAAGACTTAGGACCGGTTACCACCACAATCTGCCCAGGCATCCACAAAGGTTGTCCTGCATAATTCCGGGCACAGACCTGGTCATTTTCAGTGAACTCCCTTGCCTGGGAGGGGCGTGACTAGGGCATAATATGGATGGAGTCTGTCTAAAGGAGTCCTCAGACTTCTACTCATGAGAAGTTCAGCCGGGGACCTATTAGTGGTGGCACAGGGGGTCGTGTGCTGGGTTGGAAGATACATAGCAAGCCTAGAGTGCCAATCTATGGGCCCAAGGAGGAGTGCCAATCTAAAGGGCCCAAGGTCCAAGTGCCAATCTAAAGGGCCCAAGGTCCCTTTCCAGGACCTCCTTAGCAGATCTGATTGCTCTTTCAGCCAGGCCATTACTGGCAGGATGGAAAGGAGCTGTAAGTGCATGTTTGATTCCCAGGTTAGCTAGGAAGACCTCACAGGAAGTAAACTGGGGGCCGTTATCAGACACGATAGTGTCAGGGAGGCCATGGGTAGCAAATACCCTTGATAGGGCCTTAGTGACAGCTTCTGAAGTTGTGGTGGTCATCAAGGTCAGCTCTACCCATTTAGAAAAAGAATCAACCATCACCAGGAATGTACGCCCGTGAAAGGAGCCAGCCAGGTCAATATGCACCCGGGACCAAGGGGTCCCAGAATCTTCCCACTTGCCTGGAGTGGATGTGGGTGGAGCAGGTCTACTAACTTGGAATGGCTGACGAGCTTTCACCCAACTTGTAATCTGAGTATCCATGCCCAGCCACCATACATAACTGCGAGCTAGGGCTTTCATTCTGACAATGCTGGGAAGCCCTTCATGCAGGACCTTTAAAACTGAGGCTTGCAACTTGGAAGGGATAACTACCCTAGTTCCCCAAAGTAAACAGCCTTGCAAACAAGACAGTTCTTGCTGGCGAGTTTTGAAAGGCATGAATTCGGGGGCGTAAGGAATTGCAGACCACCCCCTTCCCACCCAGTCAAGGACTTGGGCGATTACTTTGTCCCTGGCAGAGTGGGCAGTGATATCAAGGGCGGTGATGGGAAGTTTGAGATAGTTGATCAGGAACATAGCATTAGTTGGTGCAGGATCCTCCACAGGAACAGGCAGGGGGCAGCAACTAAGAGCATCAGCGTAGCAGAGACTCTTGCCAGCTTGATGAACCAGTGTATAGGAATAGGCAGCCAGAAATAAAATCCACCTGGTCATCCTTGGAGACAAAATCTGAGGAGTTTGTCTATCGCCTGACAGAAGGCCTAACAGAGGCTTGTGATCCATAACCAACTTGAAATAGTGTCCATATGGAAACTCATGGAATTTTTTGACAGAAGCAACTGCATCCAAAGCCTCCTTGTCAATCTGGTTGCAGATGCGCTCAGCTGGTGAAAAAGTTCTGGAGAAAAAGGCAATGGGTGCCTCAGAACCATTAGGCAGTCTATGACTTAAAACGGCACCTATGCCAAAAGGAGAAGCATCTGCTACTAAAACTAAAGGTAAATGCTCATTAAATTGGATTAGAACAGCATCGGATATGAGCAATGATTTGACTGCACAGAAAGCATGGGCTTCCTTAGGTCCCCAGTGCCAGAGGGATTGCTTATCCAAGAGTCTGTGCAGAGGCTCTGCAATGGAAGCTTTATGTTGCAAAAATGAAGCGTAAAAGTTAAGAAGTCCTAAAAAGGCCTGGAGCTCAGTTTTGTTAGTTGGTGTAGGTGCCTCGTGAATAGCCCTTACTTTGGATTCGATTGGGTGAATACCAGAGGCATCAATTCTGCATCCCCAAAAATTCTTCCTGTAATAGTGCACTTCTCTTTTTTTTAGCTTAAGACCATGCTTCCTGAAACGATCGAGAACTCCTCTGACTTTTTGCAGTAATTGAGAGTTGTCAGGGACAGATGTTAAAATGTCATCAAAATACAGAATTATACCTGGTAATTCTTGAAGAAGTCTTTCCATAAAAGATTGGAAAATCCCCGGGGCCACACTTATGCCAAATTGGAGGTGCCTAAATTTAAAAGCGCCCCTGTGCGTGACAATAGCTTGTAGTTCAGCAGCTGTGTCATCAACAGGGAACTGTTGATAAGCCTGTGATATGTCTAATTTCGCGAAAATGGTTCCTGGCTCAAAAGAATGTAGTAGGTGCTGGATAACAGGGACCGGATAAGCACTGATTTGTAAATATTTATTCAATGACGTCTTGTAATCTGCACAGATTCTTACACTACCATCTTTCTTCAGGAGTGTCACTATTGGGGTTTCCCATTTTACAAAGGCCACAGGCCCTAATACACCCTGTTTAATTAATTTGTCAAGCTCCATGTCTAATTTGGGGTGGATTGCAAAAGGTACCCTTTGAGGCTTTAAACGGATTGGTACTGCCTGAGGGTCCAAGTTGAAAGATATTGGGGTTCCTAAATAACAGCCTAGCCCCTTGCTGAACACATCAGCATAGTCATTAAACATAATGACTATAATCATTAAACAAGGTGTCCACTTCAGCATTTGTAATAGAGTGGATTCCACTTATATGGAGGCCAAGAGCAGGGAACGAATCTAACCCCAACAGGCTTGGGAGGGCACCATCCACTACCACTAAAGGCAAGTGACCTTTAAAATTTTGAAATTGAACAAAAAACTTGCCTTTTCCGATGACTGGGATGGTTCTGCCTTGGTAGTCACATAGGGGTTAACTGGCAGCCGTGAAGCTTCTTCTTAGCCATTCTGGGAAGTAGTTGTTTCAAGGTGTTCCATGAGATGATGGACAGTGCTGAGCCTGTGTCAACCTCCATCCTGCAAGGTTTCCCTTCTATAGAACAAAAACACTGATTTTGTTAGAGCCTTTGTTAGTCAGCTTGGCTTGATAGCAGGTAAAACAGTCTTCAGCTTGTTTTTGGAAATGTTGGGTTGTCTGATGTTTTTGGGCAAAAGTCTTTCCTGCTTGACAGAACCCAACTAAATGACCCTTCCTTTGGCATTTTAGACAAATGGCATTCCTGAACTTGCAGGATGCCCTGAGGTGGTTTCCCCCACAGTTTAGACAAATGGGCTGAGGCCGTGGAGGTAGATTGGGGTTTGGCCTGTTCTCCCTTTGACTGTTTTTTTGCTGCCTGAGGAGATTTACATCATTAGCCTCTCATAGCCTTCTTCTGTGGAGGCTTCATCGTAATGGATGCCTGAGCTGCTATGGCTAATTGGATTTCCCTGAATTTCTGCTGCTGAAAGTGCTGATAGTTCAGCAGCTTGAGACTCTTCAATTGCTAATTTGAGGGTTAAATCCCCGTTAGCCAATAGACACCTTTGTAGCCTTAAATCCCTGACTCCACAAACTAGTTGGTCTAATAACATGTCTTCCAGATAGTCTCTAAACCCACAGTGCAAGGCAGCTGTTTGTAGGGCAACCATGTATCCATTAATAGTCTCTCCCTCAGCCTGAATCCGTCTCCTAAAAGCATGACGCCTGACAATTCAGGATGGCTTAGGGGAATAGTGGTTGGGAAGAATTGCAGGAAATTCTTTCCCACCACTATTCCCCTAAGCCATCCCGAATTGGATGGAACAGTCTTCATTGAATGTGGAGCCAATAATGCCGTAGCAGTGTCAAATACTGTGGCTCCGCAAAAATTTAAAAAGTAGGACTTTTTCCTATAGTCGGAAATGTCAGCGAGGTCTGTGACATCTAGGAAACAGTCAAATCAATTTCTGTAGGATTCCCATGTTTCTGCTGTTGGTCTGAAAGGCAGGAATTCAGGGTTCAAAGTCATCTCGACTCAGCGGTGCCGGATCTTCCTAGGAAAGTTGAAATTCGCACTCGCGAATAGTGACAGTAAGCTCTTAAAGTGACATTCAGCTCAGTAGTGACTTCGGCTCTTTTTTGTAGTGACTCTGCTTTGCGATTCTTTGCCCGGTTGCCTCTTATATGTATCCTGCCCTCATCACCAGTGTTGTGGAGCGGCGGAATAACCTGAGGTGAAAATGGAGCGAACTTCAGCTTTACTTTATTGCAACAATAAAAGGTTGCCGCAGCTGCCATGTTAACAAGGCAGCCAGCTGGTGGACAACAGCTGATGCTGTTTGACAGCTCCCTTTTATAGCCGGCTGTCAAACGGCATCAACCAATAAGAACAGTCTGTGTTCCCGCTGGAAACATGGACTGAGTGAAGACTTCAATTCAGTCTTTTCTGAATGCCACAGGGGCCAGTCTAATTTCTGCAGGGATGATATGCCAAAGGGAGGAAGCCACCACAAAGAAGGTCCTTTTTCTGAGTCCCACCAGATGTATCTCCTTGGAGGATGGGACCCCCAACATTCCTTTATTCCCCATTCAAGTAGGTTGGGTAGATGTAACTGGCAAGAGATGGTCTGTCTTCCAGTACTTGAGGGGCTGTCACAGAAAAAAGAGAGTCAACCTATTCTCCAAAGTACCTTAGGACAGGAGCAGTGGTGGGATTAAAAAATTTTTACTACCGGTTCTGTGGGTGTGGCTTGGTGGGCATGGCGTGGCTTGGTGGATTTGGCTTGGTGGACATGGCAGAGGAAGGATACTGCAAAAATCTCCATTCCCTCCCTACTCCAGAGGGAAGGTTACTGCAAAAACCCATTTCCCCCCCCCCATCCCACTAACCTGCTTTCCAGCTCCATTCTCCTGTGCAGGGCAAGAAAAGAAGATTCAACCAATCATCTGGGAGTCAGGAGGCAGAGAATAGATGGGGGCAGGGCCAGTCAGAGGTGGTATTTGATGGTTCTCCAAACTACTCAAAATTTCCGCTACCGGTTCTCCAGAACTGGTCAGAACTTGCTGAATACCACCTCTGGGAAGGACAAGATATAATGGACTGAAACTTATCAAGGAGAGATCCAAATTAGGACAACAGAGAAATTTTCTGACAGTGAGAATAATTAATCAGTGGGAACAGCTTGTCTCCAGAAGTTGTGGATCTCCATCAATGGATGTTCTGTCTTGCCTTTCCTCTTTCCCAAAAGATGAAAGAGTACAAACTCACACAAACAGAGGCAGGCAAGCTGGCTCGTACTTCACAGTGTTAATTCCTTGGAACTGATAATATTCTTGGCATTCCAACACATCCTGCCTGCCAAGTCCGAATTGATAGTAAATAAAATTTTACTCACAGAAAATCACAAGAAAATCAGAAAGAAAATCTGAAGTAAGGTTAAACTTTGTCCCTTAAGGCTAGGTCACACTGGCCGATGGATGCAAAACATATGCAAAAAGGACACATCGGACGAGCAAAATTTTGGGGGTGGCTCCATCCGTTGTTATCCGCTCTCAAAAGTGGCAAAAAATTGCATAAACAGAACAGAAAACAACGGAAAGGAATGGACGGGGGTAGTACGTACCGAGGATGGTAAGCGGATGTTCGTAGGAAGCCTAGCGGATGGAAGCAGATGGAAGCAGATGGAAGTGGATGACACATCCGAAGGGCTTCTGGGGGAGAATAGCGAAGCGGATGCATAGAGGAGGGAGCGGATGCGTAGCGGATGACGCGGATGCATCACGGACGCCTATAGGATGCGTAGCGGATGCAAAGCGGATGCAAAGTGGATGCAAAGCGGATGCAAAGCGTTCACTGTGCATGCGGGGAGGATGAATTGTGTCAGCTCCGCGGATATAAAAGGATGCAGCTCGCAAGCAGTCACCATTCAGAAGAAAGACCTGCTGCCAGAGACATCTTGAAAGAACACCATGGTTCGTCAGTCAGGGAAGAAGAGGAAGCCTGTGCCTACTCCTGCCAGCCCTGGCAAGAAGGACAGAACCACCATCCCACCCCCTGGCGCTGACTCTGAAGCTGCTGGTGCTGCTGGTGTTGCTGCTGGTGTTGCTGCTGGTGTTGCTGCTGCTGGTGCTGCTGCTGGTGTTGCTTCTCCTGCTGGTGCTGCTAGTGCTGCTGGTGCTTCTCCTGCTGGTGTTGCTCCTGGTGGTGCTTCTCCTGCTGGTGCTGCTGGTGTTGCTGCTGGTGGTGCTTCTCCTGCTGCTGCTGGTGCTACACCCGGTGCTACTGCTGGTGCTGCTGCTATTGCTATTGCTACTGCTGTTGCTGTGGTGGACCAGCCCCAAGGCCCTCAAAGCCCTGCTGCTGAAGCCCCTGAAGCCCCTGCCAGAGGGAGAAAGAGGCAAGGCAAGGAGAAGGGAGAGAGGAAACAGTACTCCATTTCCGAGGACCATGAGGAGGAGGTGCTGGAATGGCTGAGGGAGAACGAGTACTTGTGGAGAAAGGGCCACAGACTCTTATCGCGACACCAATAGAAAGCAAGCAGCTTGGAGAGACAAGGCAGAGAGCCTGGGTTACACTGCAGATGTACTCCTGGGATGGTGGAAGCACATGCGCACCTGGTATGGTAAGATGCACCTGAAGAAATCTGGCCAGGCCGCTGTCAAGCTCACTGACCAGGAGATGTACGTCATGGCCAAGTGCAGCTTCCTGGAGAGTGAGGTCCGCCACCGAGGAGCAGCCCCTCTGTCAATCCTCTCCCTCAGACAGCCCACAGACAGCCACTTTTCTTCCAGCCAGGAGACAGCTACCGTGTCCAGACAGGTGTCTTTGGAGGGCCCCACGGCAGAGACCCCCCCAACAGCTGCACTCCCCATGCCAGAGGACGTGGAGGATCCCCTGTCTCAGATGGAGCAAGAAGAAGCAGCAGCCAGAGACCAACCCACACCCACACCCAGCTCCACCTCCACAGAAAGCAGGCAGAGAGGCAGACTGGAGGGCCAGAGCCACATTGTCCCGTTGGAGATCAGGGACACAATCAAGACCAGCACAGATCTTCTCTCTCAGCTGGTCCACAACGACATACCATCATCGAACCGCAAGCCCTTCATCACCTACATGAGCCAGACCCTCATGGACCTGCCCGAGGCCCAGTACCAGGCAATGAAGGAGAATATCACAGCACTGCTGCACCACCCTCCAGGCCCAGCTGAACCTGCTCCGACCCACTCCAGGACTGCTCCTCCACCCCAGGCGATGTCACAGCCCTTCCACGGCTTTCACCAGCCCCTCACCTACCAAGGCTACGAGTACCAGGACTTCCCACAGCAGAGGCAGCCCTTCCCAATCCAGGCCCAGGTACATCGCAAACCACAGACGCCTCACCTCACCCAGCTGCAGACCAGACAGTCCCACTACACTCCTCCTTCCTCCACCCCACAGCCAAGCCCCTCAACAGAAAATCTGTCATCAGTATTGTGCCTGACATCCCAGGTCCTTGAGGAAGGACCTCTCAAACTGATGGGACTGAGTCAGCTCCATTTTAATGCTTTATATACGAGATGCATCCGCTTACATCCTTTCTATTTCCATGCTACTAGCGCTGTGTGGACGTTCCATGTACCTTTCGCTTCCTCCCTCTTTCCGTTTTCAGCTGGATCGGATGTGAGTTGTGAGGATGCCCAGAGGATGCCAAGAGGATACAACGGACGTGTAATGGATGACAACGGACGTAGAACGTTTGTTGCCCGTATGTGTCACGGATGTACATTGTACGCGGCAGAAAGTTCATCCGCTCAAAAAGTTTTGTGCAGCTCAAAACTTTTTGAGCGGATGAAATAGCAGTAGACAGATGTTTGATGGATAGAGCATATGAAACACGTACGCAGTGAGTACACAACAGATGGATCATGTTTTCCAATGGATGGCAAGCTTTTTTGTCCGTTTTACATCCTCTTTGCATCCGTTGGTGCAATGGGACATGGGCTTTACAAATTTTCAGGAGAAAACACACCCACTTTTATCCCCTGTGGGGTGTGGCTCAATGACTCAGCTCACTTTCTGACCCTCCTATGCCTCCTACGTTGACCCTCCTACGCCTCCTCCCAACGACGCTGCTTAGGATCGAGCCAACACTCTTCCTCTTTACTCCCTGTCAGGGGCTGCTCTGATATGCCTTCCTCCTGATTAATCTCAGGCTGGTCCTCTTGGTTGTCTGATGGAACCTGAGGCATTATCAGGGTGGAAGGTCCTGGGGAAGAAGGCATTTCCAGTTCCTCCTCTTCATCTTCCAGGTCCTCTTCCTCTGACAGCATAGGCTCAGGAATCAGGGCCACAACACTGGAGCTTTTTAAAAAGAGATTGGACAACCGACTAGAAGATCTACAAGGTCCTTTTCGTCTCTGTTATTCTATATTCTGTTTCTTACTATTTCTCAAGCAATATCAGAATTGTTGTTGATACTAGATTAGACAAGAGGTATTTACTGGCCTTATTAATTTGAAAAAAAATTGTGAATCTGGGTGAAAAATTAAAATGGAAAGGCTTCAGTTGTTGGGAAAGCAAATTCCTCCTGAGTAATCTAAAGAGCAGATGTAAGTTTCTACAGATCAGTAACCTGAAGTTTACATAGTGATGATATTCTGTATTTTTCCACTATGCTGGTTAATGACTGCAATAAAATTTTCATCTCTGTTTTTATACAGCAGTAATAACAAAAGCATAGCAATAATAGCAGAAAAGAAGGCAGTAACAATAGTTATTCTAGAGTTCCCAATAATCTTGTCATCTGATGGTAATGTTGGCACTATTCTTGACAATATCTCATTTCAACCAGTCAAAAGCATCAATCAACACGTGGTGATAACATAATACCAACAAAACAATCTCATAATCCAATTTATATTCTGTCCCACACACCAGCCCCAACCATGCTAAGCAGACAAAATGAGACACCACAGAATAACAAACTTTTAAACTTAGACATGCATATTATGATACACACAAAATATCTTGGAATGTGGCACAGAAAGGGCTTCACATATTTTTATGTAATTTCTGACTATAGACATAGATGAAAAAAAGCAACAACCCCTGAACATGGAAAACAAAGTTCAGTCCCATTCAACATCAGTATCGAATTATGCCTGGCTTACATTTCTGTCTTCAAAATACTATTAAAAGGAAATAATTCTGAAGAATCAGAAGTGACAGAACAACTGATCAACCATAATTTAAAAATTCAGAGCATTTATGTGAACAAAAGCAGGATGTAGGAAGAATGATGTTTCCAGGACGAGTGACAGGGATATGGCTTTGCACCCAGAGGCAAAGCCAGAACTTATCAAGATCATGCTCCTGTCTAGCATAGCCAGTTTACCCAGGCAGAGTGCAGGAAAAGTAAGCTTATATTTTAGCTCTAGAGAGCCTAGAAACAGGGGTGGGATTCAAAAATCCCAGCAACCGCTTTTCTGCCCAGTTACTGGGTTGGCGTGGGCATGGTGGGCATGGCCTACCAAAACTTCTGGGAGGGGCATTTTTCACCTTCCCAAGGGTTCCCGAGGCTTCCCTCAGGACTCTGGGAGGGCAAAAATGGCCTCCCTCAGGCTCTGGAGTCCCTCTGGAACCAGAAACAAGCCCATTTCCGGACTTCTGGTACTTCTGGGAAGGCCATTTTCCCCCTCCTAGAGCCTCCATGTGGACCCCGCACTTACCTGCATCAAAAATGGTCCACGTGGAGACTCCTAGGAAGGGAGGGGAGGGGTGGGTGAGACTAGCCGATTGGTTCAAATACCGGTCCGGTGAACCAGATGCAAATTTAATATCAGGTTCGGCTGAACTGGTCTGAACTGGTAGAATCCCAGTCCGGCCTTGAAGGCTAGAAACCAAAAGACCATGATTTCTAGTCCCGCTTTAGTCACAAAGTCAACTGAGTGGCCCTAAGCCAATCACTCTTTTTGCCCTAGGAACAAAGCAATGGCAGACCACTTCCAAAATCTTGCCAAGAAAACTGCAGGGACTTGCCAGGAACCAACACTGACTCGAAAAAAGGAAGAGGAAGAACAGAAAGGAAGAGAAAAAAGAGTCTAATTATATTGAAAATAATGAGACTAAATACCTAAGGAAGAAATTAACTTCTATTGATTTCTTTTTACTGAAACTTAATGTGCCCAGCTACAGCTTAAAATTTCTCCCCAATTTTTCATGTACATATGCTTGTCTAATTCAGTGTGATTCTTCTTCCAGGGTTGCTAAATTTAATCAGTTTGCTGGGATTTGTAAAAACCCATTGAACATAGTACAACAGCTCAACCAAAACCTCATGTATGTTTTTTCTGGTTCTCTAGGCAAGATGGAAAGTTTAAAGAACCTCTGAACTGAACAATTTATGACATGCTTGAACAGAGCTTTCACAGGAGAACCTTCTGAACTTATGAATGAAAATTTGTCCCAAATTTTATACCCTATGTACTTTTATGCCTATTTAGATCTTGGCATAAATATGTATTACATCAACCCAGTTCTTGGGGAAAGTTTGGCCAATTAGTTTAGGATTGTAGCTGAAGCTTCTTAACTGCTAAAACTTTTATAATTGTTTTTAATAACCTCATTGTCTACTATTATCAGCAATATTAAAAAAAGAAGCAGGGGAAATTAAATAAGGAAAAATTATCTGTGTGAATTCATGCTTTCATCATTGTCATTCAGGAAGGATATGCAGCTATTTCTCTTTTCTGTGAGTGAAATAACCAGGACCAATTTTTGTTAACATATTATTGAGAAATGCCATCCACCACACAGGGAATTCTTACATGAAATACATTTTCTGCCAGTCTTCATTCCCAAACTGCATTTCTCAAGAGATAAATTTATATTTTTTTAGAGCAGAATCCTGAATTCCTTATATCACGGTGATGAGAAAAATCAATCTATTTGAAGATTTTGAGAATCCCTGCCTTATTGGTAGTGGTAGGTCCTGCCGTGCTTTTTCATTGTTGGAGATAATGTATATTTTTAAAAAAAGTATGTTGTACTTTTTGATTAGCTACTTTGATATTTTTCACTTTAATAGCTAAGATTATTATTTTTTCTCTAATTTAAAAAACATCTCTGACCATACTGAAGCCCACCTTTGTTAATCTGATGCTGTCTAAGTGTATAGAACATTTGATGTCCCTGACAAATGCCTGCATGTCAGGGCACCCTTAAGAGCAGGAGTGGGCTTCAAAAATTTTAACAACAGGTTCTCTACCTGATTGCTGGATGGGTGTGGCCATGATAGTGTGAGCAGAACCGAAGCCATGTTGGATGGCCCATTGAATAGAATAAGGAAGTGTGTCTCAAAACTCCGTAGTTCTGCTAAATAAGAAAGTGTTCCAGTTTGTACACAAGAGAAAAAACAAGATAAGGCTAGAACAATGGGGAACTGTAATAAAGTGCTGCGATGTCAGAAACCGTATAACTACTTTTGCTAGATAAGGAGCTAGTATGGACCTTCGAAATATATGTATCAATTTGAAAACAGAAAGAATGTGAGCCAAGGCCTCGTAAGAGGGGATAAAAATGCTGCCTGAATTTTGCTCTGTGTTCCTTCTATGCCTGAGGGAACCCGTCTCTGCAGACACGTGAATAAAACCTTGTTTTCCTTGGATCAACGAATCTTTTGGTGGTTTTTTATCTGCTTCCACCTCACACTTTGGCACCCAACGTGGGGCCCAATGGAATTTCGACTGGAGAAAAGGGACTGGGTAAGTGTGGCGCCACCGCCTCCCATTGTAGAGGGGCCCCTCCCTTGTCTCAGTTGGATCCCGGGGTAACTGCACTCAGCAGATGATCCTTGGAAACAAGAGAGAGAGAAGCCGGCCTGACGCTCTGGGAGTGTCGTTGATCACCTGAAGTGGGGACGCCCACACTCCTTTCGTGTCCGGGAGACCAGGGGTGTATCAGGTGAATTTGTTGCCTTTTGGGTTAGAAGAAGGGATATACTGTCCTTAAACTCTGGGAATCCAGCGACTGCTGGAGGACAGTGTAAATCCCTGAGTTGGGAATCTCTGGGAGATTGTTGGCGGGCAGCATGGAGAATGGGAAAGGGACAAAGCAAGTGTGAAATGTTCCAAGAGGGAACGGGTATTGAGATAGAAAAGACCCCGAGAAGGCTGATTCCGACTGACTCCCCATTGGGTCAATTACAACAACAATGGTCGTTGCCCCATCTGAGGACTTACACTCGGAGTCTAGAGAAAAAGAAAATGATCTACCTATGCCAAAATAGGTGGCCGAAGTATCCCCTAGTAGACCCTGAGTTTCCTTACCACTGGGATCCCGAAGGGAATACCAGCACGTACTGGATAACTCAGTTGAAAGAGTATATAGTGAAACATCGGATGAAGGAGCAAATACCCTATGTGGAGGTATGGTATCATGCTCACTTTGAAGGTCCAGTTCCACCAGAAACAGAAGTAGGACAGTTTGTCAGCAAGGTGGAGGAAAGCGAAACTGAGGACTGGATGGGGAGTCCACCGACATCGGCTCCGGCAGTCCCGCCCCTGCCGCCCCTGCCACCCCTGCCGCCCCTGCCGCCCCTGCCACCCCTGCCACCCCTGCCAGCTCCAGTTGACCAGACTCCACCTCCACCTGCATATCCAGGGCTCAGAAGGGAACTGGCTCAATTAAACAAGGACCTAGAGAATTTGCTTCTAGGAGGAAGGTTGGCCAATCCCATGTCGGCTTTCCAAGTCAGAGAAGTCCCAAATGGCATGAATGCGCAGGGGAATCCAGTCACCGTTTTCATGGCGGTCCCCATAAAATCTGCTGAGTTATGGGATCTGAAAAAGACCCTTCCGAAACTCCATGAGAATGCTCATGAAGTGGCGGAACAGTTGGAATTGTTTCTGGGGCCCAATGTATACACATACCAAGAACTGATGTATATTCTTGGACACCTTTTCACCCCCGAAGAGAGGAACTTCATTAGGAGGGCAGCAATGGCTGCCTGGGATAGGAGACATGCAGGGCAACAGGGAGAAGTGGCTGCAGACACAAAGTTCCCCATAGCTGATCCAAATTGGAACATCAGTGATGATGCTCATAGGGAGCACATGAGAGATATGAAACACATGATCACTGAAGGAATTAAATTGGCCATCCCTCAAGGGAAAAACTTGACCAAAGCATTTGAAATAACACAAGGAAAGGATGAGTCCCTGGGGGATTTCTGTGCTCGGGTCCGTGAAGGGTTAACCAAGTATTCCGGAGTGGAGCCAGAAACCCCTGCCTTCGAGACTCTCCTGAAGATGCAATTCGTCACCAAAGCATGGCCAGATATCCAGAAAAAGTTGGAGTTGAAGAAAGAGGGTACATCAAGGCGGATGGGAAGCAAATAGAGCAAGTGCAGTTAGTAGAGCAAGCCTTAGAGGCATTGCAACTCCCCAGCCAAGTATCAATTGTCTATGTGAGCGCACATCAGAAGGGAAACACACCGGAGGTTGTGGGAAACCGATGGGCGGACAAATGGGCGAAGGAAGCTGCAGGGGAGATAGAATTGGTAATGGTATCTATACCAATACTAGAAAAGGAGGACGAGAGGGAGGAATGGGAGCCAGAGAAAAAGGAAAAGTTGGAGTTGGAGAAAGAGGGATGTGTCAAAACCCCAGAGGGATGGAAGACGTCGGAGGGAGTCAAGGTGGTGTCACCCATTGTTATGAGGGGAATATTGGAGAAAGTTCATGAAGGAGGACATTGGGGAACGGAGGCCTTGGTCATGTCCGTTAAACCTCACTATTGGAGCCTGAGGATGTGGACAGTAGCTCAGAGCATCTGCTGGAAAGGTTTGATTTGTTTGAAAGTAAATAAGAAAGTGGCATGCAAGAAAGAGATGGGAGGGGGACCCTTAGTGGGTTGGCCTTTTCAGAGAGCACAATTGATTTCACTGAGTTGCCAGAAAAGGGGGGTTGGAAATACCTGCTTGTGATCAAAGATCAACTAACGGGGTGGGTAGAGGCTTATCCCACTAGAAGAGTCACAGCTCCCACAGTAACCAAGATCTTACTAGAACAGATTATCCCACGATATGGAATGATGGAAGCCATAGATTCAGACAGAGGAACTCATTTCACCCAAAAGGTTCTGCAAAGGGTAATGGAGGTGGTGGGGGTGAAATGGGAATTACACACGTCATGGCATCCTGAATCCAGTGGAAAAATTGAAAAAGCGAACGCAGAACTGAAGAAACACTTGACCAAACTACAACTTGAAAATGGCTTGCCATGGACAAAGAATCTTCCCTTAGCTCTGCTCAGGATCAGAACTTGTCCAAGGAAAGACACAGGGGTTTCTCCTTTTGAAATGCTGATGGGGAGACTCTATTTGGCCAAACTAGGCAATCCCATACCAGAGTTCAGGGACTTGTTCCTCCGGAAATATTTGCTGGCACTGTCTCGGTCTTTGCTTTCTCTTCACAAACAGGGACTGTTAGTGCAACGACCACCTTTGGCTGGTAGCCAACACCCACACGAGTCTGGAGACTGGGTCCTGATAAAGACTTGGAGGAGTGAAAAACTGCAACCTAGCTGGGAAGGTCCGTACCAGGTGCTACTGAGGACTGAATCTGCAGTCCGTACTCAGGAAGGAGGCTGGACACATTACAGCAGAGTCAAGAAAGCACCGGAACCAGAAAAACCTTGGAAGGCAATCCCAGTGGACGGTCAGCCGTTAAAGGTAACCTTGAAGAAATAGCCAGCAGAAACCACCATGGAGATATCGACTGAACTCTGGAGAGGACTATTTGTTGCAACTATATTTACACTAATACATCAAAGAAGTTCACAATATGTTGGACCTGCAGGTGACTTGGGAACAGACTTGTGGGATGACAATGTGTTCATAAAGGATCTCAAGAAGTTCTCACATTCCTTGAACACCACCAATTGCTGGTTATGCATGCACCTGCCAGGAAGAACAGGTGAAGGATTAATCTTACACGCAATTCCACTTGATCAGAACAGACTAAGACCACAGGGGCACGGGACAGAAAAATATGGTGTAGAACGAAATATAACAGGAAGGATTTTTGTTCATTTAAGAGAAACGGCGTATGTGTGTTTTAGGAGAAATGAAACTAGAGGGCTCCATTTAGGAGATTGGGAAAAATGTAATAAGACTTTTGATATGCCATCATCCTGTAGTAACCATAGCTATACCAAGAGTTATCATAAATTAGATTATTTTAATCAAGATCAGTATCAGATGTGTATGCATTTTGAAGATATGATCAATTGGACCCAAATCTCCCGTGGTCTAATAACACCATTGGGAGTAGCCATGAACTACCGAGATATACATATTCTAAATAACTTCATGGTAACAATGTTCAATGATACAATAAAGAATATTAAAATGATTAACACCGAGCTTTCTGAAGCAAGACAGGTTGCTCTACAAAATAGGTATGCTTTAGACATTGTATTAGCTACAAAAGGGGGTGTGTGTGCTCTGATTCATTCACATTGCTGTGTATACATCCATGATTTCCAACCCAATATTACAAAGACAGTAAAAGTAATGGAAGAACGTATTCGCTTTAATCCATTATCACAAAGAGGTGACTCCTCATTGCCAGACCTGTGGGGAGCACTATGGTCTTGGCTTCCCAGTTCCACTTGGTTTAGATCTACCATAATGGGAATTATATTGATTATTATATGCTGTGTATTGTTGTGTTGTTGTCTTCAGTGTCTCCCTGGTGCAATAACAATGTGTGGGAAGATAGGGTTCAAGATTTGAGTTGGGTTCAAGATTTGAGAAGAAGCTGGAAACAGAACCTCTAATGACGTATCAGAGAGAAATCACTCTGAAAGAAGCAGAGGATCTGCTCTTTGAGTTTGAGACAAGAGTGGAAAAAGAAAAAGGGGGGATTTGTGAGCAGAACCGAAGCCATGTTGGATGGCCCATTGAATTGAATAAGGAAGTGTGTCTCAAAACTCCGTAGCTCTGCTAAATAACAAAGTGTTCCAGTTTGTGCACAAGAGAAAAAACAAGATAAGGCTAGAACAATGGGGAACTGTAATAAAGTGCTGCGATGTCAGAAACCGTATAACTACTTTTGCTAGATAAGGAGCTAGTATGGACCTTCGAAATATATGTATCAATTTGAAAACAGAAAGAATGTGAGCCAAGGCCTCGTAAGAGGGGATAAAAATGCTGCCTGAATTTTGCTCTGTGTTCCTTCTATGCCTGAGGGAACCCGTCTCTGCAGACACGTGAATAAAACCTTGTTTTCCTTGGATCAACAAATCTTTTTGTGGTTTTTTATCTGCTTCCACCTGACAATAGGCAGGGCCTAGTTAGCCTCCTGCACCATGGTAGGGGGGCATTTTGGCCCTCCCCAGACTCTGGAGGCTTTCCTTGAGCCTCCAGGAGGGTGAAAATGGCCTCCCTGGACTCCAGAGGCTCTCTGGAAGCTGGAAATGGGCCTATTTCTGGCCTTCCAAATTTCCAGGAGGCCCATTTTTTTTGCCCTCCCCAAGCTTTCATGCGCACCCTGTACTTACCTGCAACCAAAATGGGCCACATGGGGACTCCCGGGAGGGGAGGAGCAGGGGGGTGGGGCCAGCCAGGAGTGGGATTTGGGGGTTCTCCAAATTCTAGAATCTTATCTAGAGGATCTCCCAAATTCCTGCAAACCCCCAGCAGCCCACCCCTTCTTAAGAGTCTCTGCTAAACATAGTATCTGAACAGATTCATATCCAGATAAGCATTTCCTCAGATAATTAGGTCTTACACCTTTAAGACAAAGGTGGGATTCAAATTTTTTTACTACTGGTTCTGTGGGAGTGGCTTGGTGGGCATGGCAGGGGGAGGATACTTTAAAATCTCCAGTCAGAGGTAGCATTTGCCAGTTCTCCAAGCTACTCAAAATTTCCGCTACTGGTTCTCCAGAACTGGTCAGAACCTGCTGAATCCCACCTCTGCTTTAAAATTTTATATTAGTCCCAGAGTCTGTTCTTTGTTCTTTGTTCTCTGAATGGCTACCACTAACTCTAGTCTTGTCATATCAGAAGACACACAAGACAAGTCACTAAAGGTATAATTTCAACAAGGTGCACTGGGCATCATGTATTTAAGCTGGTTATTGAACCTCCTAAACAACAGTGGGGGGCTTTGGGTTTTTGTGCCTCCCAAATCTGATGATATTCTAGATCTAGATGGGATTGCACCACCCTAGACAGAACCAAACACAATTAGAATACCTTATACCACCAGACTTGAAATTTTGGGCGTAAACAACTTAGAACTATGCCACCTTTGGTCTGACCTAAGCATAATACATAAAATTATCTGCTATAATGTCCTACTGTCAATGACTACTTCAGCTTCAACCACAACAACAGATGAGCACACAATAGATACAAACTTAAGGCAAACCACTCCAAACTCAATTGCAGAAAATACAACTTCAGCAACTGAGTGGTCAATGCCTGGAATCGGGGTGGGATTTTGCCAGTTCGCACCTATTCGCTAGAACCGCTTGATAACATTCTAAGCAGTTCGGAGAACCGGTTGTTAGAAGAAATTCCTGGCCTAATCCTGTAAGGAAGGCAGGAAGGAAACATTCTGGTGTTGCTTGCAGAAACTGCCTCTCCATTAACCCTTATTACATTATTGGCAGAACTAGACTTCCTGTCTTAGGAACTTCTCTGGAGTTTTTTTCTCCTCCTTTGCTGGTACTTTGCTTGTGTGGAGTGACCATTCAAAGTTACAATGGCACTGAAAAAAGTGACTTATGACTGTTTTTCACACTTACAACTGTTGCAGCTTCCCCACAGTCACGAGATGTGAGGAGATGCGTGCCTCAATGTGAATGATGTTGAGTTGGCCATGCCCAGCCAATAACATGACCACCAAGCCACCCAGTCACATGACCACCAAGCCACACTCACCAACTAAGCCACGCCCACAGAACCGGTTGTTAAAAATGTTGAATCCCACCCCTGCCTGGAATGCACTATCTGACTTTGTGGTCTCTTCCCCAAACTCCCAAAACTTTAACCTTAGACTGTCTACTGTTGACCTCACCCCATTCCTAAGGGCATAAGAGCACCAACATGCCCACTGTCCCTGACCTAATGTCCCCTGTTATTCGTACCCATTTCATGTACTCTTAATCATGTTTCCAATTATATCTGTTATCTAAAACATGCTTGACAAAACTAACAAACAAATAAATATAGTTGTTTACCCAGGGATTATGGTCAGGAACTTTGTGGAGTCTGGTATATATGGGTGGCATTATTATTTTATTCTCTGTTGCCAGATTATTTTTGTTTTGTTTTGTATCTTATGGGTTGAAGTTATTGATATTGTTTTATTTTTAAACCTTGTTTGCTGCCCAGAATTGGGAGAGGGCTATCTAAATAAGGCAAAATAAATAAGCAAAAGACTAGAGCTGATAAAATTTTTCTGCTTGGACAGGAAACACTTCCTCTGAGAACTGTGATTTAAAGTGAAATGTCCTGTTTTATTTTGTTTTTCTTGTTCTTCAATTCTGTTTCCTTGCTAGATTCTTCAGCTCTGATTTCCTAGCCCAGCTAGGTCACAGCTCCTTGGTTCCCTTTGACAGAACCCCTGTCTTCTGCCTTTTAAGTGGAAGCAACATAGGAAAAGCTAAATGCTGTTAAGTCTTATTGATTCCCTCTTCCTAACAAGTTGTCCTAAATGTGTTTCTAAAAGCTATATGAATCATGAACTGTAGAAGCAGAAAAGTGAAGATACTCAAAATGTCAGATCTGCTTGTGGAACTAAATATTGCATGCTTTATTGATTTTTAACAAGCAAATACCTTGCTAGTTTTGGAACAGAAAATGACACCAGCAATTATTTGAGAGAAACATGTTTCTCCTTGAGTGCAGGCATGTGTGTTTGTGTGAGGAGCAATAATCTTCCTGTAGGAAAGAATTTAGGAACCCACAGTTCAAATCTGCTTCCAGTAAACCAGAAACCCTTTAGTTCTTGTCAGCAATCCAAAAATTAGCCTGGCCTATCTCCTTCTAGCAAATCCTGGAGTTTTAGCAATCATCATTGCAAATAAGTGGCTGAGACTATTTATGTATTTTGACAATGAAATATTCGGCTATAATCCAAAAAGGAGAATAGTTTTATGGAACGTTTCTAGACTTCTTAATTGTTAACTGCTCTTTAAGAATCTCTTCCTTTTGGCCAAGGAAGAGATCAAAACACATGGTTGAGGCAATTATAACCATATCAAATGATTGACCATTGGTAGAAATATCTGAGCAGCTCTTTCAGTGTTATTAAGCTGGGCACAGTTGACCTTCCACTCTAATAGTCACCATGTTAGCTAAAAACTATACTGTATTTCAGCTGTATGCAGTTATCTTCTAAATATTCCCCTAAAGCTGCAGAGGGGGACCCTATGGTTTTGTGATAATAAAAAATGGAATGGAATGGAAAGGGAAGGGAAGGGAAGGAAAGGAAAGGAAAGGAAAGGAAAGGAAAGGAAAGGAAAGGAAA
>BLBF01000022.1:3162098-3175871 GCA_015471245.1 Laticauda colubrina | reverse complement strand
GAATAGAATAGAATAGAATAGAATAGAATAGAATAGAATAGAATAGAATAGGGACTTTGGAGGTCTTTGGTATTCAGCAGGTTCTGACAAGTTCTGGAAAACCGGTAGCAGAAATTTTGAGTAGTTTGGAGAACCAGCAAATCCCACCTCTGACTGGAGATTTTACAGTATCCTTCCCCTGCCATGCCCACCAAGCCACAACCACAGAACCGGTAGTAAAAAAAAAAATTGAATCCCACCACTGGGAGAACCTATACCATTTCAGACAAGTCACTGTCTAGTCTCTTCTTCTTAATGGAGCACCCACGAATTCTGAAGGCAAGTTGTTTCACTGATTAACTGTCCTTATTGTTAGAAAGTTTATCTTTAATTCCAGGTTGTTTCTATCTTTGATTAGTTTTTTGTCTTGCCCTTTGGTGCTTTGGAAAATAAAATTCCTTGTCCAGCCTTGGACTGACCCTCAATTCCATTTGTAGCAAAATGTATATTTTTACTAAAGGCAAGTGGTTACAGTGTAGAAAAAGCCAGATCTGAAAATTCCTCTGTTCAGCCAATATTTTTCCCTCCTCAAGGGCCCTCCCCTTTGGTCATCTTACAACTGTCCAGTAACGTTCAAATTAGTTGTTTTGGTAACAACTGGTGCCTCTTGGTGGATATTCGCTTTCTGTTTCCATGTCTTTGTCCTTGGATTGTTCAACCATTGTCTCTGGTTGGCACTTCTGGTTCATGTCATCCTCCCCCCCCCCCGCCCCGTATCCTCCTTTGCCCCCTCCTCACATTTTATAGCAGACTGCCATTAAAGCAAAGCAGAGCCGAAGCGGTGTGATGGCAGGTATAATAGATGGGAGTTTCCATTTATTCATTGATAGGTATCAGATTGGTTATGAAAAATAAAACGTTGCATTACGCTGACCCTTGGCTGGATATAACAGAACTATTCTAGAATATCAAGATCTCAGTGAGATTTTTTCTTCTTCTTCATTTTCCCTTCAATTTCTTTACCCTTCTGCTTTACACTGTAAGTACATCTAGAAACTGGGACTGAGTTTTTAAATTGGCTATTTGTAAATCACTTTAAAAACCATTGAAGAAAGGATGAAAAAACGGTATAGAAATGGGAGTGATCAAATGGCACCATTCCGTTGTTTTGAAAAGAAGCAGAAGATGAATGAAGAATCTTTAAGCTGCATTAAAAAAAGAATGAGTCCTGAGTTTCTATGGGAAGACACTTCCATTTTTACTGAGAACAACTACTCCGGAGAATTTAAAAGAAGGTAGAGGTGAGTAGTCTCATAACAAATACATTGGAAATATAAAATCCACTGGAGTTCATTTTAACAACACCAAAAATCCCCAAATTTCTATTATGGGCGAGAGTTTTTTAACTTCAGATTCCCGGGGTTTCGTCTGGCTTCACTTTTCAAGTTATTTCTCGGGTGTTATAACCAAATATTTTGCTTCCCAGGGAGGCAGTTAGATTTAAAAAAGGAACCAGCAAGCTTGCTGTGTCTATTGTCCAGAACTAAACAGACAAATATATCAAAGTATCTCTTGATGACCCTCATCAGTGAGAATACTTAATGCTATTATGCAAATGCTTTCTTTGGCTAAATGAGGAGAAGCAGGAAGCAGATGTAAAAGTGTTCTCAGAGCAACAAGGTATTCAGATTAAATTTAAAAGGGAAAGCCAGCTGAGCCAATACGACATGGAATCTACTGTTGGAAGAAATGTCCATCTGGGTTCAGTTACAAGGGGGAAGAAAGACACTGGAAACATGGAGGCTGCTTGAAGGATGGTTTAATGTGGAAGCAGAACCACCAACCAGGGGCAATTTCTGAATGGCTTTGCCCTGAAGGATAATCCCATTATCTTGGAGCTGAGGTCTTTTGTCTTGTAGATAAGCTAGCATGAAAATATCTGCTGGGAGGCAGGGAGCTGGGACTGAGTTTCTGTCTTTAGAAACATGTTTCTCCTTTAGGGAAAATATAATACTCTGCTTTTTTAATACTCCCTAGAATATTTCATTCTTCTACTGTAGGAGAAGGGTGGGTGCCAATTTTCTACACTATTCTGTTTAAGAAGTCGGAATTTTAAAGCAGATTTATTACATACATCTATTTATGAGGCAGTATTTATGTACATACCATGAGACTAGTGGTGGGATTCAAAAATGTTTACGACCGGTTCTGTGGATGTGGCTTGGTGAGCATGACTTGGTGGACGTGGCAGGGGAAGGTTACTGCAAAATCCCATTCCCTCCCCACTCACTAACCTACTTTCCAGTTCCATTCTCCTGCGCGGGGCAACAAAAGGAGACCCAGCCCATCAGCTGGGATGCGGGAGGCAGAGAGCAGATGGGGGTGGAGTCAGCCAGAGATGGTATTTGCCGGTTCTCCAAACTACTCAAAATTTCCGCTACCAGTTTTCCAGAATTAGTCAGAACCTGCTGAATACCACTTTTGCATGAGATACATGCCACCATGGTGTTCAGGATATGCCACTGTGGTGTTTGGTTGAGGCACTGGTTTAGGAGCAGGGAGACCAAATTCTGATCTTCCTTTCGGTGCAAAAGTTGACGAAGTAACTTTGGAACAGTCAAATATCTCTCGGCCCTAGACACAGAGATTTAAGAACAAGATCTATTTGATAATCTGCACTAGTCCAACAAAACGAAGAAAGAAACCATTCCACAATGGATGCTTTTTGGTTGACTTTATAGATAGTCTTCATTTAGTGCCTTATTTATGTGATGGTGCATGGGAAACTAAGACAAACAGAATAACTGCAGCCTACTCTGATAAGAGGCAGCTCTGAAAAGCAGGGGAAGTATTTCAGGAGGGGCTTTGCCTAGTTTTCTGGAGAGAAAGAAAAGGGGAGAAATCAGTGGTGGGATTCAAAACATTTTACTACTGGTTCTGTGGGTGTGGATTGGTGGGCATGGTTTGGTGGGCATACTGCAAAATCCCATTCCCATCCCACCCACTAACCTGCTTTCCAGTTCTGTTCTCCTGTGCAAGGCAAAAAAAGGAGACCCAGCCCATCAGCTGGAACTTGGGAGGCAGATAGCAGATGGGGTTGGGGCCAGCCAGAGATGGTATTTGCCAGTTCCCTGAACTACTCAAAATTTCCATTACCGGTTTTCCAGAACTGGTCAGAACTTGCTGAATACCACCTCTGGGAGAAATCCTTTCAGTTTGGCAAGGTTCTGTTTAATTTTACAATAAATATTATGCTTATATTCTGGGTAGTGCTTTTTTTCTGGACTATGTTGAAGGGTTAATATTTAGTACTATTTGCAGGTTTATGACCAATCCTTTCATTTACGATCTTTGCAATCTGTAAAGCAAAGGAAAGCTGAAGTAAGATCATAAGCACGGTTGCAATTTCATTTAGCGACTGCTTCACTTAACAACTGAGATGTCTGTCCAATTGTGGATGCTAAATGAGCAAATGTACATGTATGTTTACATGTGGGCAAAATAAATCTGCTCAGCTAATCTGTGGTTCATTGCAGTAGACTTTTTGCAATAGCATTTTTAGATCCTAACATAGTTTTAATTGCATCAGTTTTTGTTTTTTTTAAATGAGAGATTCATACCTTATCCACATTTTTAGTAAAACACAGAGAGAAGGAGAGGGGGAAAAAAGAAAGAATATGTTTAGGAAGACTTAAATTCTGTGGATGCGAAGTTTATTTTGTGAGTGAAATCATTTCCAACAACAAAATGTGTTTAATTTATGCCTCAATCTTCCCCCTTTCAGAGAAGTCAAAGAGTACTTTGGAATAGATAAGATGGCCATTAAAGGAGACACTTAATTCTGCAATGGTTTGCATTATCTTCCATTTGTAACCCTCTGGTGATTTTACATGGCGGCATTTTTCTCCCTTCCATCTGGATGCAGCTAAGAAGAAGCCATATGGCTTCTAGTCTGGCATCACTCTTTTTCTAGTTCTCCCAGAAAGGCATTGGATGAGACTGAAGCACAAGATGGCTTCCTCCTGGGAACATCAAAAGGAGAAGAAAAATGCCTTTCTGACCTCGATGTATCTTCTCATGTCCATTTGCCTACGCTCAGGATTTAAGATGAGGCAACAGGGACATGCATCTGCAGTACAAATAAAAATGAGCAGTGAAAAAAAATATGTCATCCCTTAAATACTATAACATGCAGGGGTGGGATTCAAACTTTTCAATAACTGGTTCTGTGGGCATGACTAGATGGGCGTGGCTAGTGGGTGTGGCCATGTGACTGGGTAAGTGTGACTTTTTTTTTTGCAGCAAATTCTCTCTCCCCCCCCCCCCCATTTTGGGGCCTCCTGGGCCTCAGGGAAGCCTTCTGGGAGGTGTTTTTGTTCCCAGGAAGGCAAAATACAGAGAGCGGGGGGGGCGCAGCACCCCCCCCCACCCATATGCCCCTTTTTGCCTCCTGGGCCTCAGGGAAGCCTCCTGGGCAAAGCAGTAAGACATCAAGGGGGATCCCCGCACAGCTGATCATCGGAACAGCTGATCGTTGGGAGAGGGGGAAAAAAGAAATACCTTAAGGAGTGACTAGGTGGGGGAGAATGTCAGCGACATTCAGCAATGTTGGGCATGTGCATGATGTCGCTCATGCACTATAAAGACTGACTGATAGGGGAGGGGCAGGCGGAGAGGGGCGGGGCCAGCTAGGGGAATGATTTGCTGGTTCTCCAAACTGTGCAAAATCAGAACAACTGGTTCTATAGAACCAGTCCAAACTGGTAGAATTACACCCCTGCATCCATGCCCAGAAGAAAGATGATTCTGTATTTAAGATTATCACTTCAAAGAAACAGTAGGTAGAGGAAAAAATGTTAATAAAAGCCAAGTGTAATTCTTATCTGTGATAGCCATTGTATAAGAGTATGTGCCTGTGTATATGTGCATTTATTATATGTAACAGAAGTCACAAGAAAAAGGACTCAAACTGTAATAATCAGCTACAACTTTCACTGTTGCATTTTTTTAAAATTGTGATTGCACTGTGGTTTTATCATTGTGATTTTATTTTCTTTTAACTATAAGTTGATCAATTGTTATGTACAACATGCAATGAATTGCCCAATTAAGTTACCATATTCAGAAAATTAACCGATTTCCATCGGTGTGCACTAGCCCTTCCCTCCCACACACATTTCAGTTACTTGCAGGAAAACAGAAAAGTACATACATACATAGGCTCACAAATATTCCCACTTCTTCCACAAATAACATACAAAAGCAAAAAAAAAGCAAGCATGTAATTTGGGCCTTTAGAATTCCTTCCTTATTCTGGATAATGTGACAAAGAGGGAGGCAGTTTAGAAAGAAGTATATAGTATAATTAACAGCATTCTTTCTAATTAAGGCCTGGTCCCACTGGCCGACGGACGCAAAACGTATGCATAAAGGACACAGCGGACAAGCAAAATTTCGGGGGTGGCTCCATCCGTTGTCATCCGCTCCAAAAACTGGTGAAAATTTGCATAAACAGAGCGGAAAAGAACAGAAAGGAACAGACGTGGGTAGTATGTAGTGGGGATGTTAAACGGATATTCATAGGAAGCCTAGCGGATGAAAGCGGATGACACCTCCGAAGGGGTTATGGGGGAACGTACGTCTAAAGGAAAGAAAGGGAATGCCGCGCGGATGTATATCGGATGCAAACCGTTCACTGTGCATCCTTTCTATTTCCGTGCTACTAATGATGTATGGACGTTCCATGTACCTTTTCTTTCCTCCCTTTTTCCATTTTCAGCTGCAGCAGATGTGAGTTGCGAGGATGCCCAGAGGATGCAGAGAGGATACAAGGGAGAACGTTTGTTGCTCATATGTTGCGGATTTACATCGTACATGGCAGAAAGTTCATCCGTTCACAAAGTTTTGTGCAGCTCAAAACTTCTTGCACGGATGAAATCGCAGTGGACAGATGCTTGACAGATAGAGCGTATGAAACACGTATGCAATGAGTACACAATGGATGCATAGCGTTTTCCAACGGATGGCAAGCTTTTTTTAATGTTTTACATCCTCTTTGCATCCATAAGTGCAGTGGAACCGGGCCTACGTCTTGTTGGCTGGAGGATTCTGGAGTTGAAGTCCATACTTCCAAATGAAAAACAGCTCTGAGAAAGTAGAAAGGATGTGTGAAGGTATATGGGGAAAACCTTGGGAGACGGGCAAAGAGAGGACGGGGGTGTCCCACTGGCTTCCTGTGGGCCGGATACCTCATGTGCAGGTCACACCCATCCCAGCTCCGTGAAAGGAAAAAAGTTGTGATACTGTTTTGTTCAGAAAACACACGAGGTAGACCGGGTTCCAACAACAAATGCTTTATTCTTTAACTAGTCAGTAAATAGGAACACTTGGCTGAAGCCGAGGCCAGCCTTTTATACAGGCTGGCTTGCCTGCTTGTAGCCAATGGCAGTTGCTTAAATTTGCCGCCTTTCAGCAGCTCTTTGGATTGGTTCCTAGTGAACCAATCCAATGCTTAGTTTATTTGACCAATCAGGTTTGCAGATTTGGAGTCACCCACTTTACATATAGAACACCCCTCCCCCCTTAGTTCAGTCCTACGTGGTGACGTAGTCTCGCAGGTAGGTGGGGCTTTTCCGGACTCGACTTGACTTGCGCGGTTCATTCTTAGTGAAGACTTCGACTGGTTCGGATGGGGCTGCTGTGTCGTCCGTTCTTCTCGCTGGAACCGTCTGGAAGGGTGAGTCAGTCATTTTACAGCCGCCTGAGTTTCTTAGGCTGGCGGTTTTGCCGCTCCCTCCCGTTTCCTCCGGGCAGGTCGAGTTGGCCTGGCTGGCCCCTTCCGATGGGCTCTTCTCTCCAAACAGTGAGTCTTTTATTTGCTCTTTTTGTTCATATGTTTCATTGGTTTTATTTTTTAACGGTTCTTTATTTAATTCTCGCATTTCCCCCCCCCCCCACCTTAGTTGGCAATTCGTCGGTTTTTTCGACGAGTGGTTGTATGTCTGTGGTTCTTTCTATATTTCGGGATCGAAGCTGGTCTATGTGCTGCTTCCATTCCCTGCCATCATCTACTGTTAACCGGTAGGATTTGGGGCCTTTTATTTGGGTAATTTGTCCTGGTAGCCATACTGGGTCCCCAGTGAAGTTTTTGGCGTAGACTAAATCGCCAATTCCAAATTTTCTAAACCGTGTAGAGGAGTCGGGGGGGGTTTCTGGAGTGAATTCTGGGTGCAATCTATCAAGGTGTGACCTTAGTTTTCTCCCCATGAGTAGCTCTGCTGGGGACTTGTTGGTTGTGGTACTGGGTGTTATGTGCTGGAGTGTGAGCAATCGGTTAATTTTTTGCTGTAAATCTCCAGTGTCCATTTTTTCTAACCCTTCCTTTGTAAATCGGACCATTCTCTCTGCCCTACCATTTGCAGCCGGATGGGCCGGCGTGGTTAGGGCATGTCTAATACCTAGGGAGGCTAGGTATTGTTCAAAGTGTAGGCTGGTCAGTTGTGGTCCATTATTGGACATGAGGATGTCCGGAATGCCATGGGTGGCAAAAAGGCTGTCCAGTTGTTTTATTACTAATTCAGTTGTTGTTGATGGCATAGTTTTTACTTCTAACCAGTTAGAATAGGCGTCCACAACAATCAGAAAGGTATGTCCTTTAGTTGGACCAGCGAAATCGATGTGGATTCGTGACCAGGGGCCCCGTGGGATTTCCCAATCTCTAATGGGTGCTTTGGGTGGGGATGGTCTAATTGCTTGATATTTGTTACACGAGGTTACCCAGTATTCTATGTCCCTATCAATACCCGGACATCAGACATAACTTCTAGCAAGGCTTTTCATTTTTACAATCCCCGGGTGGCCTTCGTGTAGCATACTAAGTACCCTAGGTTGTAGTTTGTTAGGAATAACTACCCGATCACCCCACAGTAAACAACCTTTTTGAATAGAAATTTCGGTTTGTCTGGTCCGGAAAGGTTTAAAGTTTTCAGTTTTTTGATTTTCTGGCCAGCCTTTACCTACCCAGTTAAGAACACGGGCAGTCAAAGAGTCTTTTGCGGTGGCTCTGGCGACATCATACGCTGATGTGGGTAGATCGGGGCAAGTCTCTATTTGTAGTGCTGTCATCTCTGGTGCCAGGTCTTCTTCAGTCGCTGGCAAGGGTGCTCTGCTTAAAGCGTCCGCATGTGAAATCTGTTTCCCCGGTTGGTGTGTCAGAGTGTATGAGTAGGCTGCTAGGAACTCTGACCATCTAGTCATTCTTGGGGAGAGGATATTTGGTGTAGGTTTGTTTCCCGCCAAAATTCCTATTAGCAGTTTGTGGTCTGTTATAATTTGAACAGTCCACCCGTATAGGTACTCGTGGAAACGTTTCACTCCTGCGACAATTGCTAGTGCCTCTCTGTCCAATTGGCTGTAATTCCGCTTGGTTTTGGATAAAGTCCTTGAATAATATGCGACGGGCGCTTCTCTGCCATCAGGTAGTTGGTGGCTTAGGATGGCACCTACTCCGAATGGGGAGGCGTCGCAGGTCACTCTTAAGGGCAGTGTGTTGCTAAATTGAATGAGAACGTTTGATGATGTTAGCAAGCTTTTAATTTTTTGGAAGGCTTGCTTTTCTCTGTAACCCCCAAGTCCAAATTGCTTTCTTGTCTAAAAGACGGTGCAATGGTTCTGCTATAGTGGCCTTATTCGGCAGGAATACATTATAGAAGTTAATTAGTCCTAAAAAGGCTTGTAATTCAGTCTTGTTTTTTGGTTCTGGTGCGTTTTTAATCGCTTTAATCTTTTTGTCTGTAGGGTGTATACCCTCTCCGTCTATTAAATAGCCCAGGAATTCGACGCTATTCTTAATTAGGAAACACTTTTCTCTTTTCACTTTGAGGCCAGATTCTCTGAACTTAGTTAGTACTTCTTTGAGTCTTTTTTTTAATTGGGTTTCATCTTTGGCTGAGATCAGGACATCGTCAAAATATGGTACGACTCCTCATATGCTATTTAGGAGGCGTTCCAATAGACTCTGGAAAACACCTGGGGCCACACTCACTCCAAATTGGAGTCGGTGACACTTGAATGCGCCCTTATGTGTGACTATAGTCTGTGCTTCAGCAGTTTCTGGGTCCACTGGGAGCTGTTGATAGGCTTGTGCTAGGTCAAGTTTCGCAAAAACTTTTCCTTTTCCCAGGGAGTGAAGCAAATGCTGGACTACAGGCACCGGGTATGCACTTGGTTGTAATGCGTGGTTCAGGGTAGCCTTATAGTCACCACAGATTCTAACGGACCCGTCGGGTTTGACCGGTGTGACTATAGGTGTTTCCCACTTGGCATGGTCCACAGGTTCTGACACCCCTTGGGCTATTAATTTGTCCAGCTCTTCCTCTATTTTTGCCTTTAGTGCAAAAGGAACTCGCCTGGCTTTTATTCTTCATGGGGCTATTTGGGGGTTTAGACTGAAAGAAATGGGATTTCCCCGATACTTGCCAAGTGAGCCGTCAAAAACGTCCTGGAATTCTCGGATGAGGTCGTCTTCCCAGCCGGTTGTAGTCACTCGATCAATCCCGGTCATCCCGATGCCCAATGGTGCGAACCATTCGATGCCCAGGAGGCTTGGTCTGTCTCGGTCGACTATGGTCAGCGGTAGCACCTTGACGTGTTGTTTGTAGGCGACTCGGAAATGTCCCATGCCGACTACAGGGATTTGGTTTCCCTGGTAGTCCTTGAGGGTTAGGTGCTGCTTCTGTAATTCTTTGGGTTTGATACCTGGGACTAGCTGTTTTATTGTGTCCCACGATACCATGGAGAGGAAGGACCCCGAGTCCACTTCCATCTTGCAGTGTTTTCCTTCGATTTTTACAATGACTTTAACTTTCTTCCCGCTTTCCGTCTGAGCGCTCTTTATAGTGACAGTTTGGTGTGTATTGGCTCACTTCTCTTGTTGCCACTTTCTCTCAGCTCGTTTAGGCTCAGCTCGTGTTGGGGAATTTCTGCGTCTCGTTGGGCTGTAGCTTTTTTTGTTCCTGTAGACTTTCTTGATGTGCCCTCGTTTCTTGCAATGCCTGCAGATGGCATCGAGAAATCTGCATTCGGCTCAGGAATGGTTTCCTACGCAGCCAGCGCACTCCCGCCAATTCCTTCTTTCGCGCTATTTTCTGTTCGTGAGCAAACGGTGGACCTCGTCGTCTTCTTCGCTCGATTCGAATGTTTCGCCAGACTCTTCGTAGTGGGTTGTGGTGGCAGGCTGCTTTCTGTCTTTGGTTGGGTTTGTTTCTTCGCTGTGTGTGTGTTCATCTTTTTCATTGCGACGGCCGATTTTTTCGCGGCTTCAGCGGCTGTGGCTTCCGCGATGGCTTCGGTCACGGTGATGTTGGGCTTGTTGAGTAATTTACTCTGTGCAGTCGAGTCTCTCAGACCCAACACCACGCGATCCCTCATCGCTTCGTCAATGTTCAGGAAATCACACTCACCCCCTAATTGTCTAAGGGCAGCAACGAAATCGGCGACGGTCTCTTCCTCTATCTGGTCTCTGCTGTAAAATTCGTGTCGCTTTATTAAGTTTGACACCATCGGAGCGTAGTGTGCTTTTGAGGATTCTTTGCAATTCTGGTAACGTTCGTTGTTTAACATCTCGGGGCTTCGCAAGGGCCTTTGCCATCTTGAAAACCGTTGGCCCGCAGTGAGTCAGGAACACAGCTCTCTTGCGTTGCTCTGAAATGTCTTCCATTTCATTGCTCTCCAAATACATCTGGAAGCGATCTGCATAGGAATCCCAATCCTCTTCGTTGGGATTGAAGGGTGTGGGCGGTGCATTGTTTCCAGGCATCTTGGTTGTCATCTGGACTTCTTTTCACCGCGTGCAGGTTTTTTTTCGTTCAGGACGATCCCACCTTCGTCGCCAGTGTTTTGTTCAGAAAACACACGAGGTAGACCGGGTTCCAACAACAAATGCTTTATTCTTTAACTAGTCAGTAAATAGGAACACTTGGCTGAAGCCGAGGCCAGCCTTTTATACAGGCTGGCTTGCCTGCTTGTTGCCAATGGCAGTTGCTCAAATTTGCCGCCTTTCAGCAGCTCTTTGGATTGGTTCCTAGTGAACCAATCCAATGCTTAGTTTATTTGACCAATCAGGTTTGCAGATTTGGAGTCACCCAATTTACATATAGAACAGATACATCATAAGATGGCAATGTTACGTGGTAATTTTGACACCCATGTTCTAGGGAATGATCAAATAAGGGAAGACATCGCTCACAGCTATGTGAGCCTAAGGCTCAGAAGGAACCATCTCTAGTCTCTTGGGAGACAGAAGGAGATTTGTACTTTCAGACTTTCAAGATTCTGTTAATATAGTTTTACAATAAAGTAGATTTAGCATATTTGGTCCTATTTCTTGTCTGGTCTAGCTGATAAGGCTGCCAGTATGAAAAAGACAAACTTTCAGCCCCTTGTTGTCCTTAAAAAGGAAGTAATAAAAAGTTTTGGACAAGCTTTCAAGATTTTGGCCCTACAATAGGCCCTACAACAATAAAGTAGCATTTTTGGTATCTCTTTCTTGCTTCATTCTGAAAGCCTGAGAGCAACCATTCTTATGTTTGAATTCTTAGATTATTCTCTGCATTCCTCTGAAACAGGGGTGGGGGGTGGGGACTTGTATCCACCAAAGAAAACATCACAGCAAAATGACTGGGTTATGCTACAACAGGAAATCCAAAACAAAAGAATGATAACCTTAGAACAGTGATGGCTAACCTTTTCCACATTGCATGCTAAAAGTGTGCGCGTTCGTATGCCTGTACCCATGATGAAATGCGCATGTGCCTCCCCCCACCCCCTGTGCATGCACACATGCCCCCCTGCATGCACACTGCATCCTGTGTGCATGCAGATGCAAGCCCCCCACATCACACACCTCTGTGCATGCGCACACAACCCGCCACATGCCGCATGCTTCTGCACATGCACGCATATCTTCCAGGCTCCCCTCACCTCCATGCATGCGTGGCAGATACCCAACAATCATCTGGCTGGCGGGGGGGCACACATATGTGCAGTGGGGCTCTTCTGGGTGACCTCTCTTCCCACACACGTGCCATAGGTTCGCCATCACAGCCTTAGAATATTTGAAGTTTGTGATACGATATGTTCTCCTTTTGTTTCCAACTTCTAGACTAATGGATCAAAACTCTTTTTTACAAACTCTGTTCTGGACTTGGTTGATGTGGAGGCATTTTTCACAGACAAGTCTACCTGCAAGGAGAGCATTTATTTTAAATCACTCTACATTACTTGCAAATGGAAAATATTCAGCTCACTGGCTAGGAAATATCCATATTCAATGGAAAGATACACATTTGTCAGTTGCTCCACTGTTACAGTTTAGTCTCTGGAATTCCACCGATAAGTGATCTTGAATTTTTTAAAATTGCAACCAGGAAGAAAACTTACTTTGTAAAGCTTCTCAAGAAACATAGGGAGATGCCATCTGTCTAAATGCTGCATCGCTAACATAATTGTGAGTAAAATAGTTCCAAACTGCTGAGTTGTGGAATTCCAATGGCAGGAATGCAGGAAAAGGCAACATTAATACATTTTGGTAAGGAGAGATTTCAGCGAACAGGTTGAATCCTAATCATGTCCCATGATTCATTCCCCTGGCAGTTCCAATCTGCACATTTAAGATGACCAGACCTCGAAAGTAGTCATTCCCAGCAAACTTTCTTACTACGAGAGGAGAGGCTGCTTCCTTGTGAGTAGCCTCACCAACCTCCTCTGTGCTTCTCGTCATTTTGCTTTCGCGTCCACAGATCCGGCAGCGGTGACAACTGTTCCTTAATGGAGGCAGCCTGCTCTTCAGAGCTAATCTTCAGCAGCTGTGCCTCCTCTTCTTTTGCTTACATAGACAGGTGTCCATCCAATTGATCAATTCCCTTGATGCTCAATGGTCCTGGGACTGCATCCTTATCAGCCACTAGGCTCTCTGGATGCTCCTGGAGACACATGATACTCCTGTTCTGATGGCCCTGATCCTGGCTTATATCCTCTTCATTGGATCTGGTGACTATCCGCGGCATCACACCTTTATAGCTTATGATTGAGATATTCAAAAAGACATTCTTTCCCATCTGTATCTTTGCATAAAGTACTGTCTTTATAGGCCCCTTTTCCAGGATCCCAACATTTTAAGTTATGTTGTTTTAGGTTTTTAAAATTGATTTTAATTTCTCATAGGAAGTCCAGAGAATTTCCTGATGAATTATCATTCAGGTTATTAAAACAATCATCCAGTGACTTTAAAAAATAAATCACCAGGGCTGAAATATTTTGCTTTGTGTGTAGCAGGATAATGGATGCAAATCACCAGATGCTTTAAAATTAGGAAATTCCCTTTTTTCTTCCCTTTTTTTTTTCAAGATAACCACAGGCGAGATAACAGTCTACTGTGTGATCTTTGGCTCATATGCAATAGATCAGTAAAAGGGTTTTTGATAGCTAAATCCACACAATATTTTTCTCCTGTCCTCAATTATACTTTTGAGATGAACAAACCTTGGCATAATTAGCAATTTATATGGAAGGAACAGACATTCAGTATTCCAGCTAGATAACCCGTGATTGATCAGGTAATTGTTTCCGTGATATATCTTTTCCTAAAAGAAAGACCATGGGTGGCCAAAAAAAAAAAAAAAACCAATGAGACCAATTTCCAACTTCCTGTCAGTTTCCTTGTGGAAAACAAGTAGTAAGTATTGGAATTTTTCCTTTCCTTTCCTTTCCTTTCCTTTCCTTTCCTTTCCTTTCCTT